>JAANBB010000032.1:0-198697 GCA_014621425.1 Cylindrodendrum hubeiense
TGAGGTTGACCAGCGTGTCCCAGTGCTCCAGCGTCTGCTCCTCCAGCGGCAGGTTCACTGCGAGCGCGGCGCTGTTGACCAGGATGTCGACCCGGCCGAACGCCCGGACGGCGGCGTCGACCAGCGCCTTGGGGCCGTCGACGGTGCCCATGTCGGCACAGACGGCGACGCACTTGGTGGGCATGCTGCTCGCCGCGGCCTCGGCATCGGCCGCTAGCGAAGGGAAGGGATAGTTGATGACGGTGTCGGCGCCGCGCGAGGCCAGCTCCTTGGCAATGGCCAGGCCGATACCGCTGTTGCTGCCCGAGACGATAGCCACCTTGCCGGCGAGTGTCTGGGACACTGCGGGTGCCAGGACGGCGGGGTCGATCATGGCGGCCATTGCACCGTCTTGATTCCGGGCGAGAGAGCTGGCTGGGGTGTTGGCGTGGGTGTAAGAACGGGTGTAAGAGTGGGTGTAAGAGTGGGCGTGTGGGCGTGGCTGTGTGGGGTGCCGACTTGGGAACTGGCCCAGATAACTCGTGTAAATTATGACTCTTTATATTACGCTTCTGTCCCGCAAATGCAGTCTCCTCAACGGTCTGGGCGGTGGTACCGAGTTGACGCGGCGTTGCTACGGGGTCCTGGAGATGGAGAATCGTCGATATGGAGCCCTCCACACTCTCCGCCCCGCCACCATCCTGGGGCCGGGATGCGGGGGATCGAGAGTCTGCTTCCCTTCCCCCGCACCTTCGGGTCGCGGGGCCACATCCCGTAGAGCAAAGCGAGAGCGAGGCGTTCCGTTGAGTGCGAGAGGGGGCACTGGCTTAGGGGAATTGATGGGGTCTCGCAGATCTAGGGGACTCTGGATTGGACGCCGTCTCGTCGTGGCTGTTGGTCGTGTGTTCTCGACTTGCAAGCGATTCCTTGGCATAACATCTGGAAACACGTCGGCCCCGTGGTTTCACGGCTTCTGCACTCGTCATGTCCCTGTTTCGACGCATTAAACCTCACGAGGCAAATCAATTCCAAATTGTAATACGTTCAATCCAAATCAAGGTCCATTCAATGCCTTCTACAAAGTGTTGAGCCGAATGGACGCTCAGAGCTACTAGTCTACTACTCCAATGCCCCACACTACCCTCTCACTCTCCACATGTCAAATCTCCAAGGCACAGCAGTGTGAATTCTAAGCACAGTAACGCAAAGTGAATGAATGTAGGCTTAATTTGAATTGAGGAATCCTATTCTTATCCGCCTCTATTGACAGTACATCTAATCCACTCGGTGGAGATACGATGCGCAACCTGCACTAGAAATTGCTTTTGGAAAGCCACGTCTGATGCAATGCAGCACCTTATTCGCCAACCTCGCGGTCGTCGTGCCAGTGCACCAGACTCTCCACGAAACCCCACTCCCATGTAGCATGTCGGATGCGCTTGCCGAAGAAGTAGAAGACGATCCAGAACGAGATGACAGCACCCGAGATGCCAGCCATTGTGCCGAACGCCACCACATAACCGCTTTTGGCGATCCACGGGTTGGTGTAGAATGAAAGCAGGAAGCCAAAGGCAGCTGTTGGTAGAAGAAAGAAGGTCAGCAAGAGGAAACGAGTAACTGAACTGTGGGCAGCTTTGAACTCACACTTGAAGGCAAACTGCGAAACCGTCACCTCACCAGCAACTGGGCGGTAGGCGTCGATGGTATAGACAAGGCTGATGTTGGTGGCTTGCACAATGGAAAAGTTCACTGCATCACATTGTTAGCCACGTCTCAGCCAGCTCACCAATAGCAGGCAGACTTACAAAGACCCAATCCAATGGTAGGCACGATCCAATGCAGGGCGTTGCCGATACCCACTCCATACAGCACAAGGGCCAGGGGGCCGGTCACAAGGGATATCATCATGGCGGGGAGTCGCATCTCGGGTTCTCGGATACCCCCGTTCCTCTTGGTAAAGTAGTCGGCAACCATGTCGCCCAGGTGGCCTCCGAAAAAGACACCAATCAACGAGCTGATGATTGACGCGGTGAAACAGAGCCCGGCCTGGTAGGCCTCGAAGCCGTAGACGGTCTGGAAAGCGCTGGAGAAGTTGGAGGTGATGGCCACGAGGAATCCAATGGTCACGGACATGACCAGGGTTGCCCAGAGCACCGGGGGCAGGGCCAGCAACACAACAGGTCTGATGACAAGTTTCAGAATGCTCTCGTTGGTGTACGAGCCGGTGAAGATGCGCAGCTCCTGGACCCAAGTGCGCCTCTTGGGGATTTCAACTTCGCGTTGAGATGCAACCTCAGAGTAAGCAACCTCGGGGTCGTCCTCGCTCTTGGCTGCGGCGGCCGCCTTGTCAGAGCGGTCCGCATCGGCACTCACAGAAGCGGCACGTCGATATTGGGTCTCGGGGAGGGTGAAGAAGATAAGAATAGTGCAAGCACCAATCAAAGCCGTCGAGATGTAGTAGATGTAGCGCCAGTGCAGGTGCATCGTGATGAGCCCGGCAATGACGATACCGCCACCAACACCTGCTGACAGCGATGCGGTGTAGAGGCTATTAAGAAAAGAGTTAGTTAAATTTAATTGATTATTGAGCAACGCAGAGAAACTTACGCCATGATGGTTCCTCTCTCGTGCAAGAAGAAGATGTCAGAAATAGTCAACGGCGCCAAGCACTCAGCTGCGCCGTTCGCAAAGCCCATGAGGATACGGGCCGCCAAAACACTGCCGTACGAAGACGGCGACCCAGCCCAACCTGCAGTAGCAGTATACAGAGCAAAGGTGAAAATGTATAGCGGGCGTCGTCCGTACTTGATCATGACGGGCATCCAAATCAAATTTCCCATTCCTTGGAGGAGGGCGGTCGTGGTGAAGAAGTATGAGACCTTGGCAATGCTACCACTGAGCCCAAGATCCGAGTCGCCGAAGAAGTCCTGAGCAATCTCGACGATTGCGACGGACGGTCCGGCGGCTAGGAAGTTGCTCAGGAAGATGGTAACAGAGACGAGTCCGGCAATGTACAGCCGATAGGCTTTGGACCTGGACAAGATATCATGGTTAGTATTGTGAGGAGCGATAGGAACACGAGTAAACCAGAAGAAACCTTACCAATTGAGAGGATCATTTGGGTCGCTAGTCGGAGTCGGCACGAGAATGATCTCGTTTGTCTCATGATGCCGGAGCTGGACGTTGCCTAGCGTCTCTTTCTTGGAGAGCTTCTCCGCGCTGCTCAAGGCCGTCTCCTTCTTGGAGAGCCTCTCGCCGTCGAAATCAGCGGCAGTGGACATGGCGCCGACTTGCAATTGAATCAACTGCAGAGGACAGAAACCAGTGTGATGTGTTGTTGTCGATCAGGAGGAGGCAGGCAGCGAGACTCCAGGATGGGGAATAAGATTAAGATAGAGAATGAGAATTTGAATCAGGATCGAGATTTGGGGTCAGGATCAAGATTGGGGAATACCAGGGAGGGGGAGTGCCGGGGAGGGTTATGTAGAGATACGGCGAGATTCAGGAGAGTCGGGCATTGAGGGTTGTTCCAATGAAACCGGGCGTGAGCCAGGTAGGCGAGATTCCGGAAGCCTTGGTTGGCCGGCGTGGTCGGCAGGCGGCCTGGGCTGGCTTTTCCTTGCAGGAGGCGTCAGGATCCGGGGGCGTAGTCGTCTGGGGCCGTAACCTGGGGCCGTAACCTGGGGGGCGGCGAGTCGCAGCGCAGGGGGGGAGAAGAGAGGCTGACGCAGATGTGACTCCCAGAAGCCGGATATTGGACGCGATGTGGCCGCCCGACGCAGCCGAGCGCGGCACAGGTGGTGGGACTGGCGCGGAATATGGCGGTGGGACGTGCTGTGCTGGGCGAGCTGGGAATAGCGGGATTTATAGAGTAGTTAGCGTGCTGGAGCGGCGAGTAGCAAGTAGTATAACGGGTATAAACGACGACAATAGCGGCTTCTGCACGCTCAATTGACGGGACAAGTGGAGGAGGGGGCCCGTTTCCC
Organism: Cylindrodendrum hubeiense; assembly: GCA_014621425.1. Lineage (NCBI taxonomy): Eukaryota > Fungi > Ascomycota > Sordariomycetes > Hypocreales > Nectriaceae > Cylindrodendrum > Cylindrodendrum hubeiense. The sequence goes on from JAANBB010000032.1 coordinate 3,966, forward strand.
CATCTTTCCCCACGGGGTTCACGGCGACCGGGAGTGGCCACCCCAGATTCCATGGCCGCCACCAGGGCCAACATCTCGAGTCTGGCGCGGAGACGCCCAGCTGCATCTGCCCATGTCCACGAGCATCTGCCCATTTGCTCCGTCTTGTCCCCGTCTGGCTCCCGTCTGGCCTCGTCCGCGCTTCCCTCCAGCCGCCCCGAGTTGCTTAAAAGCCCCGCGGCCAATCTACGACTCTCGCCCTCGTCGTCTCCTCACCCATCTTGATTCGTCACCGCTCGCCTTCATCACCACCCTCGCCAGCCCTCGTCGATTCAATCCAGGCTAGTTTGTTTCTCCGCACCCGCCTACGTCCTTGCAATATGACTACCGCAGCCGACAAGGCTGTCTTTGCGGAGCTGGGGCTGCCACCCTCCACGCCCATCATCTGGCAGGACAGCGTCGTGTATGAGCGCGCCCGTGTTGGCCGCGTCTTCAACTACCGCAGGCCGGATCGTTATCCCCGCGCTGTCATTGAGGCCACCTGCGAGGACCACATTGTCGCCGCGGTGCGTCTCGCCAACAAGATCGGATGCCGCGTGTCTGTCCGCTCCGGCGGCCACAGCTGGGCCGCGTGGAGCGTCCGCGAGGGCGCCGTCCTGATCGACCTCGGGAAGTTCTTCCACTTCCACCTCGACAAGGAGACGGGCATCTTGGAGGCTTCCCCAAGCATGACGGGCAGAATGGTGAACGGCATGCTGGCACCCCACGAGCGAATGTTCCCCGGCGGCCACTGTCCCGACGTTGCCCTAGGAGGCTTCCTCCTGCAGGGCGGCATGGGCTGGAACTGCAAGGTCCGTAGACTTCTTACCCCAACTGCAAAGCTGACTTTGCGCTAACTGCTATCAGAACTGGGGATTTGCCTGTGAGAGGGTCCTTGCCATTGATGTGGTGACGGCCGATGGAGAGAAGCTGCACTGTGACGAAAAGGAAAACAGCGATATCTTCTGGGCAGCACGTGGCGCAGGACCAGGTGAGATGACCCATCCGCTTTTCCAAGTCGGAGTAACTCGGTTGCTGACGTCAAGTTTCTGTTGCTAGGCTTCCCGGCTATTGTGACTCGCTTCTATCTTCAGACGCTCCCAGCCTTTACCCATGTCCGCTCTTCTGCCTACATCTACGAGAAGAAGGACTACCGCAAAGCCCTGGAGTGGATCCTCAAGGTAAGCACTTTCTGTGCCTGATTCTAGCCAGGCCTCATTGCTAACTATCAATGTAGATTTCTCCCACATTTGACGACTCCACTGAAATTGTGGCTGTTGGCAGCCATATCCCCGGCCGCACTGGCATCCACACCATGGTTTTGTTCGTGACGCTTAGCAACAGCGACGAGGCGGCGCGAGCAGCATTGCAGCCAGCCCAGGACTCTGCACCCCCTGGCCACGTTGTTTCATGGTTCATGAAGGAGACGTCACTCCTCAAGGAGTATGACGACCAGCATGCCGCCAACCCCAACGGCCACAGGTATGCTGTCGACAACGGCTACATCAAGGACGACGCAGACGTAATCTCCGTCATGGAGAAGGCTTTTACAACCCTGCCTTCAGAGAAGTCCTTTGCGTTGTGGTACGCCATGGGCCCCGGATCGCACCGCACCGCAGCGGCTGGCACGATGCCGGACATGGCGCTGTCCATGCAGACCGAGCACTACTTTGCCACGTACTCTATCTGGGAACACGAGGCCCACGACCGGCTCTGCCAGAGCTGGGTCAAGTCCATCTTCGCCGAGGCCCACGAGCACCTGCAGGGCGCTTACCTGGGCGACGCCGACTTCCAAGTCCGCGGCACCAAGTTCTGGGGCGACGAGCAGGGCAAGAAGCTGATGGAGATCCGCAAGAAGCGCGATCCCAAAGGCGTGGTGGCTGGATACCTCGACGAGGGCGACAAGAGCGGCGTCGAGGGCCTGAGCAACGAGCACAAGATCATTGTCGCGGCCAAAATCTAGGCGGCTGAGCGACGAGAACCAAATCCTGGTAGCGACTAGGATTTGCGTCTCTGATTGTTTCCATTACTGATAAGCATTTTTAGCAAGGATCTCCTATTGATATCAATACCTGTAGAAGCTATGTAAGATCCACGTCATTTACACACGTCATTTATACAAATTGTATCTTGCGCGCATTGCTGTTCACCCTGTTTGATGATTACTGTGACAATGACAACTATTCATCTGAGCCACATGAGCCACATGGTACTCTGTAATGATAATTAGAGTTTGCTCTAAAACTCGCATGGCAATTCATTTACACGGCAATTACTAAGAATCCAGATACATCATATCATGTCTATGGAGTAGTGTTGCCATGACTGCTACCGTAGTATCTCGGCCGCAACGGGGACGGAGTCTTTGCAGCTTCGGTGGCAAAACAAGACACCTAAAGAAGAAGTTGTTCCGCTGTAACCTTCCGTGATTAGACACAGGCAAGGCTGCAATGCACATCACTGCCAGGGACCCCAAACGGAGCCTGCGACCTCACTGGCCTGGCCGTCAAGCGTCCTCCATCTCCGTTGGCAAGGGGGCTGCTAGATTCGCCTCCGCTTTGACCACCCACCGCTCTGGCTTGCAATCCCAACCTTTGTGCTGCTGTGCGGCTGACGAAGTGACAGGTAGGCTAGGCTCGACAACTCTGGTCAGGCGTGTGTCGGGACCACCCCCACATTCCGTTGGCGTTGTGCCTCTGGTCCAGTTGTGGCACAGAATGGCCACCAAAGACTTTGGTGGCATGCATCCGGGGTCTAGCCTCCCTCCCACAACCCGTGATTATCCTTCCGCGGGCTAGCCAGTGTTTAGTTTGCGCTGGTGTTGGTGAGGGAGAGGCGGGCTAGTTTTTGACAGGTTGGGTGGAAATCTCTGTCGCAGAAGACGTCAACTGTGTCACTGCGGCTGCCTGAGACGTCGCAACATGTCAATCATCGATGGGGCCAAAATTAGCAAAGATAATAACTGAATAAACCATTAAAAAGTATTTGAAAATGCCAACAAGGCCTTTGATTCTGCTCGAAGTGATCGGTCCAGGTCCCCATTATCAGAATACCTTCCCCGAACCCGCCTCCGCACCGCCCACATAAAAACCAGACAGTGCATGAGCCAAACAGCTAACCCCCCATGGGGTATGGGACGCGTGGACACTGACAAAGAGGGCATGAGCAGCATAGATGACCCGCCGGGCGTGTAGGGGTCCATCCACACAGCACATGGCCTAGTCCGCTGTGCCACCAACGAGTCCCCTGGCCGCACACAGGGTAGCCCGGAACCTCGCAACACCAGGGCTTTCACGGCCCCAGCGCCCACAGGGTTCTGCTGAGATGGATAGATCTGTCCGGCAGAACGAAACGAGCACGGAAGCCGGGGCGAACCCGTCGACACGTAGCCCGGCGCCCCGACATCACATCAGGAGCCTGCCCAACGCGGCAGGACCATCCTGAGGCTTGAGCCGTGACCAGATCTCTTGATCCCTGGTCGTCAACGAGTCCTGCAAGTGCCGCGGCGCTGCCCGGTCCTGGCCGGGGTCAGCTGTGGCCGGCAACGCGGGGGAGGACAAGTGGACGCCATAGGCCCATAGGCCAGGACGCCAAGCGACGTACGAATAGTGGCGGCGCTGGTTGGATGCCCCCGGAGCACGCAAACCCCGCACAATCTCACGGGGACAGGCTTCCCAGCAAGGCCAGGAAAGCCAGTGTGCGTCTGCACGCCTAGCCGAACGCGGGGAATGGAAAATGGGGCTGGGATGGGGTAGCGCTTGCATCCGGCTGCTTCACTATTTGGCTATGATACAAAGTCGGCGTGTGGCCGGTGCGTTCCCGCCACGCTCCGTCGATCCCCGTACTCCACGAATCCAACAAGAATTGGCTTGGCTACTTCACATCGTCCATTGATTATCTCCTTCGTATGTTGGATGCCCTAGATATCGCAGTCGCTATGGAGACGTCGCCGCAGCCACCCCAAAAAGCCCCTGGCCAGGGCCTGTTCCAGTGCTCGGCCTGCCAGCGCACCTTTACCAGAGTCGATCACCTTGCCCGACACGTTCGAAGCCGTGAGTGCGCCCTCTCTTCCAGATGGCCAAGATTTTGGCATTGACCAACCCGTGCAGACTTGCAGGAGCGACCCTTCCAGTGCCAGACATGTAACAAGACGTTCGGGCGGCCGTATGTCCACTCTCACCTTTACAGCGACCTTTGATTGAGGCCCCATAATCTCTAACTGCGCTCCAAGAGACCTGCTCAAGCGACACGCCGCCTGCCACGAGGGAGAAGAGAAGAGCGGCAAGCGACAGAAACGCCAGCACCAACAGTCGCTCCGGGTCTCTCAGGCATGCAAGCCCTGCGCCACGGCCAAGCTCAAGTGCGACGACGAGAAGCCCTGCGGAAGATGTACCCAGAGGGGCATCACATGCACTTTTGAGGCGCGCGACAGTGTGAAGCTGTCCCGAAGCGAGACGTCGCAATCAGGTAAGGGCTCTCATTTAACCCCCGAAAACATTTTTGATTGTCGGATTTCTTTCTAACGGCCTTGGCAAACAGATAATGGCACATCCCCGGTCGCTGCCCAGCCGGGCGACTCATCCGTCATCGGCGCTCCTATCGACTCCATCGAACAAGTGGCCACGATGCCGACCCCGACCTCCATGATCCGACGTAAGCTAGTCGTGTTTCTTATACCTAGGCTTCTCACTCATTATCTTAATCTATAGACCATTCCGTCGCACCCCTCGGACTTCCAACTACATCGCCCTTCGACTTCCCCGAACACAACATCTCGGGATTTCTCAAAGGCGTCATGACACCGCACCTTCAAGACGGAGCGTGCACCTACGCCCCGCCAGCCTGGCACGACACCAATTCCGGCTTCAGCGCTCGGGGCCTCCTAGACTTCACCATGGAGACAGGATTCGATTTTGACGACGCCGACTTTGGCTTCATCGACCAGCTATGCAGCGACCCCAATAGCAACGACAACCATCAGCAGCCCATGGTTGAACAAGCTTTCGACGCGCTAGGTATTGAGACACCACGGAAACACGTCGCCTTGGGCGCCGAGGCCTACAAGCGATCGTCTCTCAGCGTCTGGGAGCCTACATCACAGGACACCATTGCGGCGGAGCTCGAGGACCTGTCGGCGCTAGGGACTGATAATGGCTCTCCCGAAAGTCGATCCACAAGCAGCAACCAATATTATTTAAGAGAGAGGCTGAGTCGACCTACGAGAGACAAGTTTCTAGGGATGATACTAAATCACTGTCGCCTGGAAAAATCACATTTCGCCATCAAGGCCTTCCCCACACCGGAAGTTCTGGACGACCTTTTGGAGGGCTTCTTCTCCCATCATATCCATCAAACGGATTCCTACATCCACGCGCCGTCATTTAGACCCAACGCCTTGAGGCCGGAGCTCCTTGGAGGCATCGTCGCTACAGGTGCAGTCTTGACGGATATCACTTCGGTGCACAAACTGGGATTTGCAATCCAGGAAGCTGTGCGCACAACGCTCCCCTCAAAGTTCGAAGAGTCAAATGCAAGGACGCGACAGTTATGGGCCGTGCAGTCCTTTATGTGTGAGATCGAGATTGGACTCTGGAGTGGAATCAAACGGAAGACGGAGATCGCAGAAAGTCATACCCAAACGCTCTACACGGTATGCTCAGACAATATTCCTACAACTCACCAAGACTAACACTCAAGTAGATGCTAAGGCGGGCCGGGAGATTTCGGAGGCCGAACAGGGTCCTGGAAGCACCCCTGATCGAAGATACCGGCAAGGCTCTCCACCTGAAATGGCTCGAATGGGTTGAAGAAGAAAGCTATAAACGGTTTGTGTTCCACGCCTTTATTATGGACGCACAAGCAAGCATGGCCCTGTTCATCAACCCTGTAATATCCTTCGCCGAACTCGCAACCCCACTGCCAGCGCCGCGGGAGCTGTGGTTGGCAGAGGATGCCGAGCAGTGGAAGTCGATATATCTTAGCAGGCCCCGATATACAGACCCATATCTGAGCCTTGTCGACTTTTTGCGCGGACCCATCGAGCTCCCGGAAGACTGCGATATACACCTATTACAACTCGTCATTTTGCACGGCATCTGGGGGATGATTTGGCAGCAATCACAACTACTCTCGACGCTAAGAAGACCGGGCTATACAGACCCTGCCCTCGCGCTGCGACACCAGGAACTCCTCAAAATGCTCCACCACTTCCGAATCAACATTTCAGAATGCCGCGACCCAACCTCGGAGGAGACGACGCTCACCCTTGAACTATTACACATGCACCTTCATATGTCTTTTGAAGATATCGAGTTCTTTGCCGGGAAGGGAGACCTTGAAGACGCCCGCCGCGTTCTACCAACCCTCCAACAGTGGGTGGACGGCCCTGAATCCCGCCAAGCCATCTGGCATGCTGGCCAAGTCATTCGAGCAGCGAGGAAGTTTCGCCTGAAACATATACGCGGTTTCTTTGCAATTGCTGTGTATCATGCCAGTCTGGCGCTTTGGGCTTACAGCATAATGTCCGTGGCCAACGGGATGGATGCCGAAGCGCCGCTGCCAAACACATTCCCAAATGCTGTTTGTCTGGACGGCCCAGACACGTCCACCGTACAGCGATTCATTACGCTTGGGAAAGGAATCCCGAGCCTCTCATATCCTCAAATTACGGATACAACGACTACCACGCTTGTTCCCCTCTCAAATCAGGAAGCGGTCATTAGCGCCATTCTCGAGATTCTACAGGGTAACTTCCCATGCAGCCTACAAGTCGAGACAGCACCTCCGTTGGTGGAAAACTTGAAGCAACTACTGCAAGATCTAGGGAGGGCGGCTGTGAGCGTTAAATCATGAACCAGTTAGTGTATAATATGGTAAAATATTACGAAGAAATAATTCCCTACTTATTGAAGCTTGTGTTGCAATACCGTGACTATCATGCGGAATATTTATTCCGAAGTCCTAGGCCATGATGCGAAGCCATTGGCCAGACTTTGTACGACTCAGGCTCTATTTTGCCAGCTCCCACCGCCTGTTTCTCAGCTTATCTGCTCGCCCCGGGCAGATGTTTCCCCTCTTGGATCACTTCACGGACATAGTATCTCATATAAATCGTATTTCTATGTCTAAAGATGAACGGCGGTGACCCAAACTGCAAACATGTCGACATTGTCTGCTTAGACAAATCTCTTTTGTCTTGCTTAAGCTGTGGCGCAATCGGCTCCATCGAGCCGGCTACTAAGCCTAAACCGAGGCCAAATTATGGGGCACCAAAGTTAGCGTCCATCCGATCCCTGGCTTGGCCAGCGTCAGTTGGCTACTTGGATAGCTCAGATGATGCTCAAGTAGCTGAGGTGTTGCTTCGAGTTGAGCGCCTGCCACTGCATATTCAAACTACAAATGTCTTGAGCTCGCAAAATGCCCCAGATTTCGAAAGCAGAACGGAAGTGTGTTGCCTCTAAATACATTCTCCACTTTTTTATGCAAACTGACATCTGTTAGACTAAGCCCTTTGTCTACAAGGACTTGGAGAAATCTACACAAATCCGGCTCCTCGAGCTGTCGCCTGGTAGCCGGATGGAGGCCCTCCACGCTCAACTGCGAGTGGTTGACTGGAGTGAATTACACCCATACGGCGCTCTGTCATACACCTGGGCGGATGCCGAGGGTGACGCCACACTATGCAGGCGCGTGTTTTTAGGCGATACTTACAGTGCACTGCCAATCACTCTCAGTTGCGACCGAGCGTTGCGGTCCTTGCGCAAAAGAGACTCTAAGGTCACTCTCTGGGTCGATGCGATTTGCATCAACCAGTGGTCTCCTGCTGAGAGATCGCACCAAGTTTCTCTGATGCGCCACATCTACTCCATGGCTGAAACTGTACATATATATGTTGGAGAGCTGGAACACGGTTCTGACAAAACTGGAGCCGAGGCTATTCACGAGCTTATCGTGTTGGATGAGCTCGGTCACTCTGAAGCGTTAGCAGCTGCTGAGCTTTTTTCCACGGGAAGCAGTTTTCCCAGCTTCTTCGCTCGACCATATTTTTCTCGTTTGTGGGTGGTTCAAGAAGTCCTGCTGGCTTCCTCCATCACCCTACATTGCGGCGAGCTCTCAGTGCAATTATCCAGAGAAACAATTGCCTACATTGAACAGAGGAATATCAAGATTCCATATTGGCTTAGTCTCATTGGAAAAGCCAAAACTGGCTCAAAGATAGACCCTGTGGACCTTCCCACTCTCCTCCTCGCAACTTCGGCTTGTGGGATGAGCGACTTGCGCGACAAGGTCTTTGGCCTGCTCGGCCTAGTCGAAGATGCTGGAGATGAGTTGCTGAACGCTAATTATGACTTGATGGTCCGAGAAGTGTACATCGGAGTGGCCGCCTATCTACTCCGGAATCGAAACTATCGCCAAATCCTTGAGCTTGCAAGCATTGAGCATAAAACACACCTGCGAGAAACGTACGGAATACCTTCTTGGGTTCCTCTCTGGAACTCTCAAACTACAATGCACGACATTGACGACATTACGCGTCAATTTGAGGCGCTCGAAACCGACTACCGGAATTATGAATTCTTTCAGAAGAATCATGAACTTCTGAAAATCCAAGGGGTTTGTGTGAAGCGCGACAACTCAGAAGCAGCAAACCAAGCACCGTGTAGCCACCAAATGCAGATTCACGCCGGAACTGGCTCCCTTGTCACTCTCGGCTATACAGTCATTGAGTTGGACATACTATCAATTAAACCCTCCCAAAACGAAAAGGTCAAGGCAAAGCTCAAGATACAGGAGATCGTCACTGACTTTTACCTATTTGATGGGGGTGCTGTGCTAGCAATTCGCGCCCCATCATGGGTGTTGACTATGGTACGAGACCCATACGAAGGCCCATTTTACATAATAGGGGTTCCAGGCTACGAAAAGCTCTTCCTGGCAATCAAATCGAAGCGAGCGAAAGACGACATTGCATATCAACTGCTTTCCTCGTGTGTAGTTGCCCTCATATACAAAGCTAGGAATGACGGGTTAAAAGGCTCCAGCCCACCTAAGGACCTCTTTCTGATGGAGAAATGCTATAAACTGTCAGCAGACAGCCTTTACTTTCTTTTCAGGTGGAGATACATCCTAAAAGTAATGTCACAGGCCAAGGCGATGCCCCCAGACATCAAAACGGCTTCACCAGCAGACAAATTGACGAGGGAAGTTGATGAAGCAGACAAATTATGGAATAAATACTCCACGGCTTTAGAGTATAAATCGTCTGCAGAAATCATTCATCAAGTTCAATCCACCCTTTACCCACTACTCGAATTTTGGGATGAATCAGCATTACTCTCCGTTTCCGAATTGATAAATGGAGGGAGATTTGCCATGGAAAAATACAGGAATGATTTGATGAAGTGGTCTCGCTCTCTTAGCCTTCTGAACATGGCCGCAGATCCACACTTCGTGATGAACAGGTTCTCCGTGTCCCCTGGGGGCAAGATACAATGGTCACCGCGGCTCCAAGCAACACTCCAGGTTTGGAGGGACGAAACTAAACTCCTGGCTGAGGGGTTTGCGACGTTTCCGGGTATAGATTTTGTGGTCCTAAGCAGCGGCCGCAATGTGCTCATCACTCCTAACACGGCTGATGAAATCTATGAGAGGGTTCAATCGTACCTGAGTGAGTGTAAAGATGAGACAGAGATAATAGCACGGCTTGGCAATACTCCTTTGATTGGACATGCAGACTGGAGAACGTTTGAGAGGACGTTTAATGCTATGTGTCAAACTCGTTCAACTTATCATCAGGTGGAGCAGATGTTGGCGGGAAGAAGGACGGTTGGAAATATGTTTCTAGCACAAGATAGAATGAGTCAGATTGTCATTGTCTGACTGGATTGTAATTGAGATCAGAACTTCACCAGACGGAGTAGAATAAACAAAATTGGCCTCTTTGCATGTGTCTGTAGCTTTTCAAATTCTATATGGAACACGTCGACAGTGAAGACGCATTGGGCGATAGCGACGGTGTTTTATACTAGTAACCAGAGTGTCCCAAGCCCAACACACCAGACGATGGGAGGCTGGATCATCTGACGCCTCAGTGACCCTCGATAGTCTGCAACAAGACCCCATGTCGCTGCTTCAGACCATTTACTTCGACTGAGAGTGCTCTCAACAGCCTTTCCCTTTCCTCATCCCGCTCTGTCGGCCTCTGCTCAACGCGGCTGTGATGCTGGAACACCATGTCGACGTCATTCTTGATGCTTGTCAAAATACCGTTGTAAAGTGTTTGCAATCTTCTACCAGTTGCCGCGGTCAACTCTTCCATGCTAGTAGAAATGGAGATCGCAAGATTTGGGAACAGAGTTCCATCATCGATGTGGCCTTGGATTATGCCCTTCTGCCTCGCAGACATTCCCGGACCTATTCCACGAAAGAAGAGTCAGACTTTAATACGTGATCAAGCCCTAATCGGATTGGATAAGTTGTGAGAAGGATTGGTGATCTAACTTACCTGACTCGCTACTGGCGGAACGATAAGAGGGGACCATTTCTTTGAGAATATACGAATTGGAGTTCGACTCCGACGCATATCTGCGAATGGATCTAGAAACGTGAGTTAGTGAATTCCGCTTAGTGCCAAGAATGATTGTCCTGTATACGACGATAAATATTGACTCAAGACGGGATTGATCTTACTTGACTTCGCCAATAAAGGTTCTCTCCTCCCGTTTAATCAGATACTCGAGGCTTTGAGTCTGAAAATCAATACTGCTGACGAGAGGGATGACATAATCAGATGTGGACGAGTCTGTATTGACAGCAGCACGTCAGCGATGATGGAACGAGAAACTATACCCGGGGTGGTATGAACATGCCTTGAATTGTAGTTCTGAGATCTTCCAGGAGACTCCTCGTCGTGTCGAGTAGAACCGAGAAGGCCTCGGGGGCTTCCTCTTCGACGAGATCCCACTGGTAGTCAAGTTCCATGCGCATCTTCCAGATGATCTTGGCATTCCAGTCCTCGCGTTCTCGATTGGCGGTTTCGTGGTAACCATTATTTCTGCACCACGCTCGGTACTGGGCTGTCGCAGCGCGGTTAGCGTTTGGTCCGGGCAATTCAGGGTTTAGGTTTGAAGTACTCCAATGCCACTATAGATTCCAGATTAGCTTTCAACTCTAATTGACTCTTTGATAATCTTTTGTACTCACACTTTGCCATTTCCTCCCCTCACCGCTGGCGACACGTTCCCAGTGCTCATCTCTCCTGCCTTTTTTCCAAGATTCGAGTTAATGACATGTAAGAGACAGAATGCTTGCTTTCATAACGTACCTAATAACAGCATAATCTGTTCCTGGAAGCATGTGGTGAAAGCCTGTCGAAACCCCCTGACTGAGTTAGGAACCTGGAAATTATTAGATCCGAATCGCACAAACACATCAATCGTATATCAATATTACCTCGCGTATAACACTATTCAGAGAATTATAAATCGATTCACTCAAATCAACTTCCTCTTCGACTTGGTTGTTCTGGGAGCTGCTGGCCCATAGTTCGAGTGAATTGAGCAGTGTCGACAATTTTGACTTCAAGAAATGTTTCGATTCTCCCAATTGAGCGTCTGCAGTCATGCTATGACAAAAGCGGCGAAGATCTGGAATTCCACTTGCCACGACACTTTCGGTGTTTCCTTTTGGGCAATACTTTTCGTACATCTTGTTAGAGACGCAGAAGACGTCCAGCTCGCTACCTTCCATGTCAGCGGCGTAGGTACGCTGTAGACCCTCTTTGACATGATCGTTTCTCGCTTGAATGAGAAGAAGCTCTTGTCTGATATAGTGTTAGCCTAGGAATAGTTGTTAAGAATCCAGAGGGAGGTGTGACTCACTTTCTCTTCGCAGCCTTTTTTCTCGTTCTATCCCCTGCAGCTTTCGCATTGTCAATCTCTTCGTCAAGTCGTTTCATAACGTCAGGCGAAATTCTCTTATCATGTCCACAGAATTTCTTTTTCGCATTTCCTTGGTTGATTTCCTAATTGACATGTTAATCAGTCGGCATGATACAACACGTATATGGTTAATACCTCTGATTTCGTGCAGATGACAGCAAGATTGAAGTTTCTTCCGCCTGATTGTTCCCACTCCATTGGGACATGGCGGGAGATGACCCAAAATAGGGACGACTTCAGAGACTGGTCGGTAATGGCTCGAGAAATCTTGGCAACAATAAAGATGTTATCACATTTAATAAGATAGTCTTGGGTTGCTCGGACTCTCGCCAAATTAGTATCTTGGAGGCCTTGAGACAGGATGTAAGCAGATGAACTAGCTTGGTGTATATCTTAGTCATATCATACCAGGTAAGTCAGCAAGCACAACGCCGGTCTTCAAGACTTGAGAGTTTAGGTAAACACTAGTTCCACAATGTCAGCTCGATGTAGACTTTGCGGAGATCCAGAAAGCATGCTTCTTACCGAATAATCTTGGTAAACGGCCAGAATTTGTCTTGCATGAAGACTCTAGTCTTTTCGCAACACTCTTCTGCAGTTTGGGCCGTGGATACCCAGAACCCATCATTTCCTCCGCTAGGCCATTCGATCTCGTTGGCCCACCGGAGGACTTGATTCGTGATTCTCTCCAGGGCACCTTCCGACATATCGCGAAGAAATTCTTTGCTGAATTGACGTTGGTGCCGAAACGCAGAGTGGAGAGCAGACCAAGCTTGGTCCGACTCTCGCATATATCGTGCGTAGTCTTTTTCCGGAGTCTCATCCGATTCCACACCAGGTAGATAGAACTGCCTGTAGCTCCACAAGAGTTCAGTCACAAGTTCTCTCATTCCGGAAGAAGAGAGATATTCCACTTCTATCGTGATCGGTGCGACATGCTCTGCTTTCTTCTGTCGGTACTCAGTAACAACCGAGGTGCATGCAGAGCCAATGTCTCCCTGTCGAGTTGAAGGTTTGTCAGCACTATGATCTCTACTTTGTGGTGAAAAGTGAAAGTAAACGTACTGTCTGCGCAATTTCTGGGACATGGAGTAGTGAATTAATTAAGCTGCTCTTGCCTACGATTCAGTTAGCGTTGATTCACCAACATATTGAGCGTCTGAAAATTCGCACCTTCTCCGGAGTCACCCAATACGGCGATTGTTCGTGTATCAGAGCCTTGGAACCTTCTTAAGCTCTTGGCGTCTTCTATCAACCTTCTCAGGTCGGCATCAGACTCGGTCAGACCACAAGCACCCAATTTCTCGAGGGCAGCGACGGCATCCTTTGCAATAGTGGATCCATTCTTCAGTGCAGTCTGAAAGACCGGAGTGAAAAAGGCATGTGCGGGTGCCGACTCGGCTTGGGCATCATACGGAGGGTTTGGGGTCGGGGCTTGAACGACAGGGGCTGAGACTTCAGATACACTTCTGAAACGCTGCTGTGTGTTTGGTGTAGCGTCTCGCAGCTGCGCGGGGGTAGAGGCAGATGATGACGCCAGTGACAGGGTTCGCGATCTGCTAGCCGAAGGAGGGGTAGAAGGGACTTGGAGTGAAAAGAACGGGGCTTGAGAGCTAGCTGCCGAGGAAGTCTGGGAGACGTTTACTGGTGGACTCGAGGTAAACCGGAAAGGCGACTGCAGTGGGGTAGTAGACGGCTGTGGTGAAGTTCCTCGAGATGGTGTAGGCGACGGCAGCGGCGTAAAATTGTGTAGCGAATGGAAGGAGAAGGGCTGCGACGATGAGGCGCCATCCGGTGTTGCCGATGAACTTTGGGCACCAGAGGATCCAAAGCTGAATTGAGGACCAAAGCTAAACTGAGGCGCTGGGCTGCTGGTTTGCTGGTCGCTAGAACCTCCAAAGAAAGCGAAAGAAGAGCCTGGGCTATTGGCCGGTTGGTTACCAGAGCTTGGTTGGCTACCAGGGCTTCCAAAGTTGAATCGAGCACCTGTGCCGCTGGGCTGCTGGGCACCAGAACCCCCAAAGCTAAATCGAGGCGCCGGGCTGCCGCTTTGCTGGCCGGGAGTGTTCGACGCTGGTGGTGGGGACGAAAAGAAGGGTTTCGCCGGAGCTGGACGGGGAGCTGGCGGCGATGAGGGTTGAGCGCCGAATAGGAACGCACCAGACGACGAGCTGGAATCAGAGCTGGGAGAACCAAAAGATGAACTGAAAGCCGGTGGGGTTGGCCGATTGACTGTTGCTTGGCTCTCTGGCTGACCAGGAGTACGCTTGCTGTCCAGAGACAGAGCTCCCAGCTGGACCGAGGGAGGACTGGTTGGTTGAGGGGACATCTTCGACCTCGGCACTGCGTATACTTAGGAACTGCCGAGTGTGCAATAGAACTAGAGTGATATGAATGACTGCAGGAAATATGGGAGAGTGGTTGGTAGTAAAATGTGCAGGCGGGGGAGGAAAGCGGAATTTAAGATGAGATGCTAGCCCTAGGAATATGACTGATAGTCCACTTGAGGGGCACGAGAGGGCTTCACATGGAGAGCGTAATCCTCAAACACGCCGGGTTCCAATGTCCATTTCATTTGGGCGTATGTACGCGTGATAACGCTCCATTTCGCACCTCAACCAACATCCTGCTGCGCCTCGGTGGGCCAGGTACTGACAGCAGTCGTCTCAGCCCTCCTGCGGGCGGACGAATTTAGGAAGGTCGGAAGGTCAAACAGTTGTTGGACCAACAGGTTGGGACGAATTCAGCCAATCCATGGCCCGCTCGCCGCTAAATCCTTACCATATCTCTGACTACTGAATGCTAGCTGCCCGCTGGCGTCGCGGCCGTCCCTGAATAGGCGCCCGTTTTGACAGACCAGTATCGATGGCCGCCAGGTCGCATTTCCGTGTCCCGTGTAGGTATCAGGTTAGTCGTCTTCATCGCGTTCCGCCTGTTCTGATTGCGCAAGGCTAGCATTCCGGGACGGCCCATCACCCGCTCCACCCCTGCTTGGGTCTAGACGAGATGCACGTGTGATGAGATGCTTGTAGCCGCTGGCCAGCCGGCCGACCCGGAGACCACCAGAGAACCCACTCTTTTACTGCAAGCTATTTGCTAAAAATGGAAACGAGAAACGAAAAGAGGAGACCGGCGAAGAGATCAAGGTTCGTTCAGTGGAACCGCTGCGCGAATAGTGCGGATGATGGGATCGCACTCCACAGCCCCATATCCCCTGGTCCACAATTGGTTTGCAGAAGCTGGCGACGGCATTGGTTCAGCCGGGTCGTTTGACAAGACGAACCGTTTCAGTTTGCTGTATTTAATTATAAAACTAACGACGTGGATATTTAAAGAGGGAGGTTTGAACCATCTAAGCTATCGATAGTAAACAAAATGGCGCGGCAATTCCACCCAGAGTCAATTTCCCCAAATCGAGTACTTTGCAATAAATCCATCGTCCTTCCACCTTGTCGCAGAGAGCTACAGTGTGTTCAGAGGCAATATTACGGCTCTTCCTCCCTCGCAGATGTCTGATTTGCATCGTGGTACAGTTCAGGACATTTTGCAGTCTTCTGCCCGAGGATCCATCTCTTGGTCCACCAAGGCAAGACAGTCTTGAGCTGGTATGATGCATGGACGCGGTCGGGCACGGCAAACACATAGTCCAGTTCTTCAAGCGTCTTCTGTTTGGTCTCGGGCACAAATAGGAAAATGAGCGCCAAGGCAACGAGATTTAGCCCGGCGTAGAATCCAAATGCACCCGTCGCCGTCATCGCAATCAGCATACGAGGGAAGGTGAGCGAAAGAACCGAAGCCCAGAAATTATTGGTCGCAACGGCCCAGGACATGCCGATCTCACGATGGGACAGGGGGAAAACCTCGGCGGAGTACATGAAGGGGACGGGTCCCTCTCCTGATTGCGCAATCATTAGTATTGTTGGTATGACAAACCAGCTGTTCCGGTGAAACTTACCTGGAGAATAGAAAGCGGCAAACAAATAAACAAAGGTAGCAACAGCAGCAATTCGAGCGCTACTGTCATCGTTGCCTTTGTCAATCTGGTAACACAGACCAGCAACTGTTTGACAGTGTCAGTATCACTCAAATACATCCATTCCGTCAGTGCAACTAACCTAGCAGGGTCCAGAACATGTTTGGAAATGTGAAGAGCAGAAGCGTGCGCCGACCAAAGGTGTCAATCGTCCATACTGCGGGCCAAGCGAAGAGGAAGTTGATCAAGCCAAATCCGAAACTGGCCCACAATGCGGTGTAGTCACTGATACCACTCTCTTTGAAAATAGTTGCGCTATAGAAGGCAATGATGTTGATTCCTTTCACAGGTTAGTAGGTTGTGGTTAGAAGTGAAAGGTAAATAGCCCTGCGCGAACACATACCACACATCTGCTGGGCAATCATGACGATTCCAGACGCCCAAGTTGCTCGTCGGTTTCTGGGAATGGTAAAAAGCTCAATGAAGCGTGTAGCCAAGTTGCTTGTCACCTTTAACCCGGCCTCCGTAACTAACACCCGCTCCTGTTCCAGCAAGCAGTGAATGTAGTATAAATCTCGTCCGGCCTGGAGAGGAGTGTTTCTGAGCTGCAATAGTGATTCCCATGCCTTCGTGTGTTTGTTCTTTTTCATGTACCAACGGGGACTTTCGGGGCAAAAGTACGTGCCAATGACGAGAGGAACCGCGGGAATGAAGGCAGATCCCATCTGCAGCCTCCATGAGATGTCACCCGTCTTTCCGACAGCGAGATTGGAGCAGGTGCCCAGGAAGATCCCTATGATTTTGCGGTTAGATAAGCAAGGATTGATCAGATCATTCATTAGTTGCTCTCACCAAAAGCCGTCCACACTTGCCACGACATGACCAAACCACCGCGGATAATGGCAGGCGAGTTCTCAGCTGAGAAGACAGGCACTGTGACTTCTTTCAGGCCCATGCCAATACCGAGTAACATTCTAAAATCTATTGTGAGAAGGCAAAGTTCCATCCAATCGGGCTCGATCACTTACCGACAGGCTGCGAGCTGTCCCCAAGTCTGCGAGGTGGCCATGCCAAATGGCGCGATCAGAGAAAAGATGGCAGCAACAAAGATGACACCCCGACGGCCCAGCAAATCATTCAAGGGATCAGAAATCCATCCCGCACTTTTACTATTAGCGAGTGACATCAATCGCACCTGTGACGCCTTCCTACTCACAAGAGGGCGATAGTAATGTAGGGCATCGCGTTGACAAATCCGATAATCCAACTGTTCTTGGAACATTCACCCTCGTTTGCGACAGGACCACATGACGAACCGGCAGCATCAGGGATGCCCAGGGCTTCGGGGAAACTCAGATTCGCTCCATTGGAGCCGGTCTATTATCAAAGTCAGCAAGATAGTGTCGAGAAGGAACCAAGTAGGTATCATCCGACCTGATCCCATCCTTGAATGGCTGCTGCGATTGAGCTGAGAATGATCGTGTAGTATAGCGCCCATGGATGTTTCCACCGATGGGTGACCTCCTCTCTCAACGCGCGCTTCTCGTCTTCA
Organism: Cylindrodendrum hubeiense; assembly: GCA_014621425.1. Lineage (NCBI taxonomy): Eukaryota > Fungi > Ascomycota > Sordariomycetes > Hypocreales > Nectriaceae > Cylindrodendrum > Cylindrodendrum hubeiense. The sequence continues at coordinate 21,448 of JAANBB010000032.1, forward strand.
TCGAGATCATCCAATTCCTCAAATCCGGCCGGATTTTGCGCCACCAGGGCGCCCTTCTTGATGAAGGGCAAGATGTGATCTGGGAGGCCATTGCTGCGGTGGAAATTTGTAACATCTTCGAGAAGCTGCTCGCGCGATATTTCCTTCAGAGGGTTGCGAATCTCGCCAGCAACCAGGTTTTCGGCCAAATGGGCGATCTTCTGCTTCTCGTCATCGAGGACGCGTTTGTCGTCGTGTACCACACTGCAACAAGATAAGCGAGTGTAATAGTAAGAACGAATGGAAATGGAGGAGCATACGGGCCGTCGATCCCATTGGAGCCATTCTTTTCTTCTGCCATGTTGTCGGTAGTGTCCAGGGACGTTCCCTATCTCAGAAGAATGAGACCAAATTCAGAATTCTGAGACTTGGCGGGACAGGTTGAGAAGGCAGAGAATAAATATTGTTATCCAATTGATGAGGTGAGACAGGCGGCCGATGAGGGGTAGATATATTGCGTCACGGAGAGGGATCGGGGCATAGGATGCACGCTGGATCTACCTCTATGGTAGCACATTCTCAGTTTACGTAGCGAATGCCGAGCTTTGTTGGCTAAAACAGCTCAGAAACCGCCGATCCCTATGTCTCATGGTGCTACTGCTAGTGGTCGGTGTGCCCGAGAACCCCATAAGCTGATTAGAAATGTCACCCAACCTCATGTCACGGGTCATTTCGTTCAAGCAAGATGCCAGGACCCTTGGGTACCGTTAAGTTACAACAGGATTGTTAGTATGATACCTTTGGTGGGTGTCCGGTCCAGGCCTCACTTCACGGCACTTGGCCGAAAACTGGGGAAGCTAATCGACCTTGATGCCGAGCACTACGCTATCAATGTGCCGGGCAAGACAAGGGTATTTTTAGGCATCAACTTTTGTCCCATGTCTGGGGAAGAGCCCGAAGTGAGCCCAACCAATTGTCTCACTATTTCGCCGTTGCTATTATCCGGGAACGATGCGGAGGTCAGCCCACGCTGTCCAATAAGACGCAAGATAGGGTTACCTCGCAGAATATTCGCAGGGTGAGTGACCATCGATGGTTGCAAAGCGATGGTTACATCGCTAAATCAGTGAATGCATTGGTTCCAGAGTCGGCCACGAATGCGGGTGAAACTGGGTCACGGCGAGCTCTAGAAGCACGCGGGTTGAAAACAAGTAGAGTGTGGCATGTTTGGGGAAAATATTGCATGGCTTCATACCTTATTTCAGAAGCCGGCAGCCAATTCCCTGTTGCCTAATCATCACAACCAACCACGCGATGTGAAGGGTGCAGGGGCTTGAGATCTAGCATTAAACATATGTCAGAAACGCGCATTTGCCTCGGAGCTGTCCCCTTTTTCGGTATCGTACAAAGTGAGTGCTTGTCGAGGCCAATGGGACTCGTCTCAGTAAGACGGGTGTGAATTTTGAGTTTGTGGGTAGAAGAACAGGGGAATAGAAGCGAGATTTTTAATTTCATCGGATTGGAGTCCTTGTTTGAATTCTTTTTTTGGAAATAGTCTGGTCATAGAAATGGTGCCACAATATTGATGGAATTTAGCTATGGTCAATCCCGGTATATCAACGCTCTTCTTGAAGCCTCCCCCCAGATTCTCTACTATTCATAGAAGGTTTCAGCTTGATAGGATATCTAGCACATTGAGATCTCGAAAATCAATAGCCATCTCTAAGGTTAAGTTCTCTATCTCTTTCCACTGAGTCGGCCTTATCAGAGCAAGTAATGCAAACCAGTTCCTCTAGCACAAATGCCTGCATCGAAGTCCCTGATGCGTTGTGCGTAATAGTAATCAATATTTGTAGTATAAACCTGTTTGCCATTGAGAAGTGTATAGCATCCTTAACCCCCAGAATATGCATGGCTGGGGCTTAATGCTATATTACAGTCTAAGCTTCCGTTACTCTGCAATAATAGCAGGCTACCCGGGAGAGCTGAGGTTCAAGAGTACCTTTCATGGCACAGGATTTGCACCGTGGTCAATGAGGAAGCCGGCTTTCGGGTTGAATTTAAGCGTTCAAGAGTGACTAAGATATCAAATTGTTTCTTAACTTTGGTCATACGGCCTCGTGGAAGAACCGATATTCAGGATCGAAATTCGCGTTTCTCAATGCTCCAACTCTACAATCCGGCAATCTTACACAAAGGTAACCTTGATAATCTGGATACGATTGTTGTTCGTGAACCCGATGGTGAGCGTCTTGCCTGATGTGTCCAAGTGAGGATAAGCCAAACCGGCGTACACAAGACCGTTATCAATGGGTGTAGCTGTGTAGATCTCCTTGTCTGCAGACCATGGGCCCTCGGGGCTCGGGGCGGATCGAAGGTAAACGGTAGAGCCGCCTGAGAAACAGTACATATTAGTTTTGCGCAGTCGACTGAGCAAACTGGGACTTACCAAGGTGAACGTATATGTACTTCTTGAAGTGTTTGTTGTATGTAATCTGGCCCTGGCCAACTCCCCACATGATGGCAGTCTCGGAGGTAAAGGTGGAGAGAACGTCGGACTTCCATCCTTGCTGCCGGCCCCACCAGTACTCGTACTTGCTCAGATCGAACGCATCTGCGGCCGGCACGCGCGCTTGGTAGACGTATGAACTAGCGGGGAACCCTGACTCGCTGCTGGGGGGGTTTCCAAGGATGTAGATGTATTTGCTCTTTGGATCCCAATAGGCTGCGATGTCGCCGTACTTAGGTGTCGAATCTCCGCTCCACCACCAGCCGCTGTCTCCGAAGCGATGAGTTACGGTGGGAACACCGTCAACAAGCTCGACCTTTCCAACCCCGGCACCCTTGTAGTTCTCGGCATCGTTCTGTCGTTCGTGAGTGTGAGAAACCATTTGCATGTTTTCAAAGAGATTGATGCATTCATTCGACTTACCACGAGATAATAAACAGCTCCGGTTCCGCTGGTGTAATCCGTCTCGACGATGCTAGTGCCTCCAAATCCGAACAGGTTCGTCTCGCCCCACGTCTCATTGAAGGGCACGAACTGGTTCTGATGTGCCACGGGGTCATCGCTGTTCAAATGCAAGTCGTGAACGACCAGAGCGTCATCTGTCAGTGCTGAGACAGAATCCCGAACCATACCATGGAAGCCGTCCGTGTCCTGGGTAGGGTCGCTAACTCCAGCAGCACACCACAACGTGTCGCCGTAGACGGCATACCACTTTCCCCGAAGATGGCCCGTGAAGCCCAAATCGCGGTGACTGCAGCTGTTGTCGGCGACTTGGTTGCCCAGGAATTTCACAGTCAAGTCGCCGATGGGATTTGTGCCGCTTGCTTGGGTGTTGTCAACTTGGTCGCGAGCAAGGCCTGCCAGGGCGAGGGCCCGAATAAACTTGAAAGGAGCCATCCTTAATTAAGAAAAGAATGAATGAGATACAATGACCTGCAATGTTCCAGCAAAAATGAGTGACTGAGTGAATGCGAGCTAAAGTGAAGAAAAGAATGTTGAAGTAGATGCGTACACCAGACCTCGCCAGCGTCAACGTTGACAGAGGGCGATCATCTTATCATCATGAAGACCGACACAGATCCAAATGAGCCCCATTATCAGGATCGTGAAGCACTTCTCTGACGGCCCTAGGAGAACGCCAATATAGCGAAGGTCGGCTTGTGGACAGACGCGCGCGACGGCCGCCGCCAAGTATATTAATCCCGTCGCTGAAAAGGAAAACTGGCGGGGGATCTACAGCCTAAAAGCCGTGGGCTCTAGCCACTGAAACGCTGGGCTGATCCTCGGAATCTCCCTCAGAGTTGGGTCGTGATCCTCCGCTAACATCCTACGCTAGGCCGTTTTCTCCAATCTCACCACCATGACAATCGGGGGCCGTATCACGAATGCAATTTAGCGCGGACAATGGAAGAATATACAGTAGTATTCGAGATGATGAGGAGATGGAGGCCTACTGGGATCTACTACGCACTAGATCCAATTCTCAGGATGACCAATAGCTTCTTTAAGACACACGCTCTTGAATACCACCCTGAGTCATGTCGGATCGTGCACTTCCGACAATGTCAGCAGCGAGTACGGCCTAGTACAATGATGACAGCAAAGATTCCCTGGGGGCAGTTAACGTCAGCGGGAAGGTCGAAAAGATTGGAAACTCGTAGTGCTGACGCAAATCATGTCGAGTGAGCCAACGAGATGGCGTTATCTGCTCCAAGCTTGCTGCACACTCATGACAGGACCCGTTCGACCCAAGCAAGCCTAAGTTGAGCCCAGCATCGAATTGCGGTCAAAAATGTCTCAACAATACGAGACGCCGCTTCTTCCCGTTTTCAATATGATATGAATAACGCGGCAGTCAACGCCATCGTGTGCGAATCGCCAGCTAGCAATCGCCACATTGTACTCACATCTACCTGCAGATTCTGTTCAGTTTACCCAACTCACATCAGATAAAACCTCGAAAGGAGCAAGTACGAAATGAATACGAAGCCCACGATCGAGGCCGTAGGACTTAAAATCTGCTGGAGGGTGGTCAGCTGTAGAACGCCGCGTTCCTGGCCCGGGATCTTTCCATGCACGATTTAGACTACGCGACAAAGATCTCGCTAGATTTAAGAAAAAATGTGGAATCAATATGGATTCAATGAGGTGCTTGGTTCTTCTGGGCTAATACCCAAAATACTCTCCTCCGAGTCAAGACCTGTGGACTGGGCGGGGGAATGTTTAGTGGGCGACGAAGCCACCACCAAGATTGTATGCAGCGAATGGCTTCACTGCCGGAAGATACCGCAACAAAGCTCTATTTAGACGTGGCACTTTGCGCCATCTACGGCGCAAAGCTTAAGGCTAAGTGTGTTTCCGCCTCGCCGGTCGAGCTCGTCTGTCTCGCTGGACACTCATGTCTTGGGCAAGCGTGTCTCGCTTGCACCAATGAAAGCCACCGGCTCCCCCAGCCTCCACAAGCTGAGGAGCTAACCAAGCTACGGTGAGGAGCTCGTGATGGCTGGACAGGCGGCCGCGCAGACGCCGTCGCAGACTCAATTCGCCGGAGCCCATTGTGGCCGTCTCAGCTGAGCTAAAGGGTGCGTCCGCGAGGCCTCGACGGGACTAGTCTGGCTCATCTGCCGTGGCAAGCCTCCGCTCGAGCCCGCAGCTCTGGACGCTCTGGACGCTCTGGACGCAACGGCATGACGCCGCCAGCTCGCTATTGGCCGCCCTACCATAGGTTATTCTCCCCCGCATGGAGCCAAACTCTCCACGCTGGTGGTGTTGCACTGCGCTTTTTCGCTGCAGTACGTAGTGGGTTAGCTGATGGCGAAGCCGCCTCGTAGGCTGTGCTCGAAATGGCGGCCCTCTAGCCGGCGACCTGGCTGCGAGGCTGATGCTATTTTCATATCGGTCGCAGCCCTTAGGTTCTGGGCTGGCCCCCAGGACGCCGGGGCGTAAGCACCAGTCCGGGCTGAGCGCCGCCTCTTTCTGCGCATCGGCCTGATGCTTTCCACTACGGCTGATGCTTTTCCAGTATATAACTGGCGTCGAGTCTCGCCAAATCGAGGTGTTTTCCCATCATCAGCACGATCACCCTGGTCATCATCTGAGCGGTTCAGCATCTCCATCTCTCAGCCACATCTCCATCGCGACTCCTCCGGCTTCCATCTTTTCTCTCATTCAAGATGTTGTTCAAGACCATGTTCGCAACGGTTGTGGCCGCCGTCTCCGCCCTTGCAGCCCCCCTCGAAGCGCGCGACTCTACTACCCAGAGTCACTTCGGACCGTCAGCGTTCTGGGCATATAACGTCCGCACTGGCGCAATCGAGTCCCACAAAAGGGGTGTGGTCTCCAAGTTTGATGCCAACAAGGGCAACGACATCACCGCCCTCTTGACCTTTACGTACCCCGCCGCATCTGCCGGCAAGCAGTGCCAGTTCGCCTTCTACCTCAACAGCGGCGGCAATTTCCATGGCAGTGGCAAGCTCGATCTGTACAGCAGCAACAGCGCGGCTCCCGGGCCCACAACCGGCTGGGGTCCCGGCAACCAACGCAACAAACATCTGGGTCGCCTCTCTATTGTACGCGGAAAGGATGCCACCTGGGACGCCACCTACAACGCTTACCTCACCAAGAAGACCCCCTGCAAGCCCCCTGGCACTGTCGAGGCCTTTGAGCTTGTTGGCGTCTACGACAACGACTTTGTCTCCTGGCACCCCAACGGCGCCGGCCCCCGGATCTTCTACTAGATCTGCCTTGCCGGGCTACGGGTTGGCAGCATCGATTTATCATTCTTTGTCTTTCCTTAACTTCTTTGGGACTTTTTTCACTCCGGTGTTAGAGGGATGGAATAGCGAAAGCGTTAGATGAATTTTTAAGGAGTTTTACGACGGTCTCATTTTGCAAGGCGTAATGCACTGGATTAATCACAGACCATAATCCCTCCCTAACTTATGGGGAATTAAATAAAAACTTCAATCTCACTTATTTCTCATCTTACGACGCGTGGCTGAAAAAACGGAGCATGACATGAGCATTTAGGGGTACAGTCAGCTGGTGAGACAAACCGCCTTGTCAGATTCCCGACTGGTCTACACGAGCTAGTTTATCAGCATCAATAATCAAGACATTCGCCATCGGTATCATATTATTTTTTATTGGCCGTGGCGATTTTCTTGTGATTGAGCCTGTTCCTGCAGGTGCTGACGCAATCAATAAGATTCCTTTGGTGGTATAGGGTAGGGACATTTCGCTTGCAGACGCTCCCTCTTACGATTATTCGGGAAAAGCCCACAACCCACATCAATAGACCGGTTTGAGTCCGTCCGTGTCCGGGATGATCCACAGTTTTGCATCAAAGCACCGCAAATTGCGTTGGCCACCCTGTCCCATTTCGACGACTAGTTGTCTTAAAATAGGGCACAGCATAGAGAATACAAGGGGAAGTTATTTTCAAAATTGGTCATCTAGAGCATTGCTTCCACTTCGTACGGCTGAGGAGATAAATTAACAGTTAATGCCACGTTGGATAGCAGTACGGTATGGCTAACATGAAGACGTCTTGTCACTGAGGAGGTATAGCGGAGAACTAAGGGCCGGGGCATTTCCCTAAGATCTAGCCCATTCCAACCGATATAGGCAAGCCCCAAGGAAGTGTCTCAGTTGCATTTCAAAAGAATCACGCGATGTCAAGGCCCTGTTCTCCCAATGCGTCGATGTTCTCTGCGTATATAAGCTGCGCCCATTGCACGTCATCCGTCGCGGACCAAAAAAAGGTCCATTGCGGGTGCATTACCAAATATTTCCATCACATTCGGCTGGCAAAGCCTCCCCGTACAAACACGTCGGGTCGTGTTAAGCTCACGCAAACCCGGCGTAATCGTGTTTCGGGTTGTAATCTCGGGTCGCGGGGCCGTTTTGTAGTCCGAGAACCACGGGCTGTCGGGTCCGACTAGGATGATGACATCCCTGTAAATCGCTGGTTGACCCACTTGGCGCCAGCTCAGTTCTCCGAGAACTCTTGATTCCCCAGCTCAGATCCAACCGCGCATCCCAACAACTCTCGTTAACATCTATATCACACCACCAATGCCCGGCTCAGGGGGCCGGGCTCTTACTGCCGCAGTTGGTTGTACACGTCCTCGGGCCCCTGAGGGAATTTATCTACTTCATGCGTATTGCCGTTTTACCGGCAAATATTCAAACACTGCTCTCATTCATCCGGCATCTTGTGCAGTGCTCACTTACACGAAGCCAAAACTTCAAATAGAAATTCCCTGTAGTCTCCTGTAGTTTCCTGTATTTTCCTCTGCTTTAACAGCAAAATTGCCAAGTAACTGGAATTCTCCGCACCGTCCTCGGTTTCGCATTGTTGCCACCAACGACGCTACGGGGTCAGATGAACCCGACGAGCCCAATGCGCTGCGTCTCCGCCGGGGTCCTCCAAGAACCCGAGACGGGCTGTTACTCACAATCTGAGCCCTATACGTACCCCAATCTTGAAAGCGATGACATCGATTGCGTAGCTGACCCCAGGAAGGCCCACTTGGAACCCGAGCCTGCGGCCGATTCAAGTGTCCGTAGCCACACAGATGGAGTATATTTCCTACTCCCCCCCAGCTAGATCTCCCACTTCTTCAATCCTAAGTCAACACTCATTCACAGAGAAGCACCTCTAGCTTCCTTTCCTTTCTGTTGGTTCGAGCAAGGACATCATCCCGTGTGCTACACTCTGCGACTACATCACAGAGTCAAAGAGCAACCGGGACCGTCCAAGCCCCCAATTAGCAGCAATCTGGAACACAGCCAAAATCTCAATTCAGTTCCGGCTTCTAGATCGATCTGCATCAACGCACCACTTCCGACAACTCAATTCCAAAAACCACCGATACAATTCAACGCACGCTCGATCACGGATTTTAATCACCCACCATGTCGCAACCGCCCGATGGTGGCTTTTCCGTGCCGCTACCGCCCAGGTCCCCGGCCGGGAGCAACATCACCTATGTCGACCCCGGCAACGGCTCCCCCCCTCACCTAGGTCAGACATATGGGGACAGCAAGGACAAGCTCAACAACGGTGCCGACTCTAAGAATGGAGACGCAAGCGATTCGATCGACGATGGTGACGATGGCGATGAGACGGAAATGGAGCGCCGCCACTCTATCGTGCAGTCCCTCGCTCGACAGTACACCAACCACTCCATGGGACGAGTCCCTACCCAGGCTGCGCAGTCACTCTTCGTCACCGACGACCCTGACTCCCCATTGAACCCCCGCAGCGAAAAGTTCAATGCGCGAGTATGGGCCAAGACTCTGTCCCACATGGTCACTGAGCAGGGTGTTGGTTTCCGCCGCACTGGTCTCTGCTTCCAGAACATGAACGTCTTTGGATACGGCGCCGAGACCGACTACCAGAAGGATGTTAGCAATATCTGGCTGGAGGTTCCAAACATGGCGCGCAAGCTCATGGGATCTGAGAGCAAGCGAAAGATCGATATTCTTGGCAACTTCGACGGCATCGTCCGCCCTGGCGAGATGCTCGTCGTTCTCGGCCCCCCTGGAGCCGGCTGTTCGACCTTCCTCAAGACAATCTCTGGAGAGACCAATGGTATCTACGTCGACGACACGACATACTTCAACTACCAGGGTGTTGGCGCGGAAGAGATGCACAAGCACCACAAGGGTGAGTGCATCTACACGGCCGAGGTCGACGTTCACTTCCCCATGCTTCCCGTCGGCGAGACCCTCACCTTTGCGTCCCGAGCGCGATGCCCACGAACTCTGCCCCCTGGAGTGACCGCTCAGGAGTTCTGTGACCACAGGCGAGATGTTGTCATGGCCATGTACGGCATCAGCCACACTGTCAACACCCGTGTCGGCAACGAGTACGTGCGTGGTGTTTCCGGTGGTGAACGCAAGCGAGTGACCATCGCTGAGGCTACTCTCGCCGACGCGCCGTTCCAGTGCTGGGATAACTCGACTCGAGGTCTTGACTCTGCCAACGCCATCGAGTTCTGCAAGACCCTCCGTCTGCAGTCCGAGCTGTTCGGCCAGACCTGCGCAGTGTCTATCTACCAGGCTCCCCAGAGCGCTTACGATCTCTTCGACAAGGCTCTTGTCCTGTACGAGGGACGCCAGATCTTCTTCGGCCGCGCAGACGAGGCCCGCGAATACTTTATCAACCTCGGCTTCGAGTGCCCCGCGCGCCAGACAACCCCTGACTTCCTCACGTCTATGACCGCCCCCACCGAGCGCATCGTCCGACCTGGCTTTGAAAGCCGCACCCCGCGAACTCCCGATGAGTTTGCCGCGGCCTGGAAGAATAGCGACAACTACAAGGCTCTCCACGAGGAGATTGAGGAGTACAAGAGCGCACACCCGCTGAACGGATCCGATGCCGATGCTTTCCGCGAGCACAAGATGGCCACCCAAGCCAAGGGCCAACGTCTCAAGTCGCCCTTCACTCTCTCTTACGGTCAACAAGTCATGCTCTGTCTCTGGCGCGGCTGGAAACGCCTGATGGGCGATCCCTCCCTCACCATTTTCATGCTTCTCGCCAATTCCTGCATGGGTCTCATCGTTTCTTCTCTGTTCTACAACATGCAACCGACCACTGCCTCATTCTACATGCGCGGCGCTACCTTGTTTGTTGCCATCTTAACCAATGCCTTCGCCAGTGCCCTCGAAATTCTGACTCAGTATGCTCAACGCCCGATTGTCGACAAACACGTCCGCTACGCCTTTTATCATCCATCCGCAGAAGCATTCTCTTCTATTTTGGTGGACATGCCGTACAAAATTATGAACACCATCTTGTATGATTTGATAATGTACTTTATGACGAACCTGAACCGCGAGCCTGGAAACTTCTTCTACTTCCTTCTGGTTACATTCTTGATGGTTTTGGCTATGTCAGGCATCTTCCGCACAATGTAAGTCACAGCCCCCATTGAGAGAGACCGCAGCATACTAACACAACCAAGTGCATCGGTATCACGAACCCTTTCTCAGGCCATGGTTCCAGCGTCAATTCTCATCCTGGCCTTGGTTATCTTCGCTGGTTTTGCTATCCCCGTTGACTACATGCTGGACTGGTGCCGTTGGATTAACTACATCGACCCCGTCGCATACGGATTCGAGGCGCTGATGATCAACGAGTTCCACGGACGCAACTTCACCTGTGACGCATTCGTGCCCAGTTCTTTAGTCGCTGGCTACGAAGATGTCGGATCGGTAAACCGCGCTTGCAGTACGATTGGTGCTGTTCAAGGCCAGCCCTTTGTCAGCGGAGATGCGTACATCAACACTCTCTACAAGTACTACCACAGCCACAAGTGGCGCAACGTTGGAATCCTCATTGCTTTCGTCCTCTTCTTCCACTTTACCTACATCGCCGCCACCGAGTTGTTCGCCGCCAAGAAGTCAAAGGGCGAGGTCCTCATCTTCCGACGTGGAAACCAGCCCGCTGCCTCAAAGATCAGCAGTGATGTTGAATCATCACTCTCGCGACCCATCGAAATGACTGAAAAGTCTGGAAACAACTCCGATGATGGTGTCATTCAAGGCTCAACCAGCGTTTTCCACTGGAACGATGTCTGCTACGATATTAAGATTAAGAACGAACCACGACGAATTCTGGATCACGTTGACGGCTGGGTTAAGCCGGGTACTCTGACTGCTCTTATGGGTGTCTCTGGAGCCGGAAAGACTACGCTTCTGGACTGTCTTGCTGACCGTGTCTCTATGGGTGTCATCACCGGCGAGATGCTGGTTGACGGAAAGATTCGCGATTCTTCATTCCAACGCAAAACCGGTTACGTTCAGCAACAGGATCTTCATCTCGAAACCAGCACCGTTCGCGAGGCCTTGACCTTTAGCGCCCTGCTTCGCCAGCCTGCGACAACACCACGAGCCGAAAAGATTGCCTATGTTGATGAAGTTATTAAGCTTCTGGATATGCAAGAATATGCCGATGCCATTGTGGGTGTTCTTGGTGAGGGTCTCAATGTTGAACAGCGAAAGCGTCTTACTATCGGTGTCGAGCTGGCTGCTAAGCCTCCTCTGCTTCTCTTTGTGGATGAACCTACCTCCGGTCTTGACTCTCAGACATCTTGGGCTATCCTCGATCTCCTTGAAAAGCTTTCTAAGGCTGGCCAGTCGATTCTCTGCACCATCCATCAGCCGTCAGCTATGCTCTTCCAGCGATTCGACCGACTCCTCTTCCTTGCCAAGGGAGGTCGCACTGTCTACTTTGGCGATATCGGCGAGAACTCTGAGACCATGGTACAATACTTCCAGAAGCACGGCGCACCTCACTGCCCTCCCGCGGAAAACCCTGCCGAATGGATGCTTGGTGCTATTGGCGCCGCCCCTGGCTCTACCACGGATCACGATTGGCATCAAGTCTGGCGCGAAAGCTCTGAATACCAAGCTGTGCAGACAGAGCTCACGCGTCTCAAGACAGATGGAGCCACTCATACGGAATTGGATACTCACCAGGGTGCATACGACGAGTTTGCCATGCCTCTCTGGGAACAGCTATTGATCGTCACCCGCCGCGTCTTCGAGCAGTACTGGAGAACTCCGTCCTACCTTTACTCCAAGTTTATCCTTTGCTGCTCTGTTTCTCTGTTTATTGGTCTGGTTTTCCTGAATGCTCCCTTGAGTATACAAGGTTTGCAGAATCAAATGTTCGCCATTTTCAACATCCTCAGCATCTTCGGTCAGTTGGTTCAGCAGCAGATGCCGCATTTCGTCACCCAGAGATCTCTCTACGAAGTTCGTGAACGCCCATCTAAAACATACAGCTGGAAGATTTTTATGCTCTCTCAAGTTCTTACCGAGATTCCGTGGAACTCGCTCATGTCAATCTTCATGTTCATCTGCGTCTACTACCCCGTTGGTCTCGACAAAAACGCCTCCGATGCTGGTCAGTCAGCTGAGCGTGGTGCCTTGATGTGGCTTTTGTTTTGGCAGTTCATGATCTTCACCTGCACCTTCGCCCATGCTTGCATTGCAATCACAGATACAGCAGAAGCCGGTGGTAACTTGGCCAATCTTCTCTTCATGTTGTGCCTACTCTTCTGTGGTGTGCTCGCTTCCCCAGATAGCATGCCTGGGTTCTGGGTCTTCCTGTACCGCGCGTCACCATTCAGTTACTTGGTATCTGCTATGCTCTCGGTGGGCCTTGCAAATACTTCAGTCACATGTGCCGACAATGAGTACACCACTTTCAAACCTCTCGATGGCCAGACCTGTGGAGAGTACATGGCTACGTACATTGACAAGACTGGCGGATACCTGCAGGATGAGATGAACACTGAGGTGTGCAGCTACTGCACTATGTCCGACACGAACACATATTTGGCAGCCCTGAGCTCTCCCTATGAGGACAGATGGCGCAATTTTGGAATTGGCATGGTGTACATCTTTTTCAACATTGCTGCTTCCCTGGCCCTCTACTGGCTGGTTCGTATGCCCAAGGGCAAGAAGAAGCAATAGACGATGACGGGTGTATATGAAATCTGACACCCTCAATGGAGGGTATTATAGAACACCCTCAGTGGAGGGTACTATAGACTACAATTAGGTGGGATAGCATTGCAGAATGTGCAAGATAGAAAGGGGAATTCCGTTTTACGGGAAGGATACAACATGTCGTTCACATTAATTTTCTTTTCTTATGTAAATTAGATCATTCATTCTGGAGGAAACAATCAACACGAAGACAATATCATTTTTTATGTCTCAAGCTTCTCTTCACATAGCAACCGCTTACAAACCTGGCGGATCAAGTCAACAGAAACGAATCAGGAGTGGTATCGTAACATCAGTAGATTAATTATGGAGCGTAAAAAAGTACTGAGCATTTGGCTGTTAATTCCTACTCGTAACTCGGAGGCAGAGCGGCCCGACAGAATCTCAGCTAGCAGCAAGATGAACAGACAACAGAAGTCGCTGACTCATCGGGGAAGGAAGCGATTCACTCCGATTATGGGTCTCGAGTGCGGCTTACTCATCGGGGATGGAAGCCATTCACTCCGATTACATAACGTGGGATTGTTGAGTGGGTATGTTGTTGTCCAATAATGAGCGACTTGTCTCGACGCCTTCGTTGAGCACTGCATTCGAACGACCCGCAACCCCTACGGTCCCCAATGAGTGAGCGGTGCCGCCCTGAGTCTATGCGTATCATGAATCCAAATTGTGGATGCCAAGCTACGGAAGCCGTGTCTCCGTCATCTGCCGATTCCGTGGATATACCTCTTAGCACTGGAACCAGTGAATACAAATACATGACTTGATCCCTCCATGACACAGAGTATTATGCCCCTCACCGACCTTGATTCAACACTCTCAACAATGGCTACATTTTATGGATCCTGGGTGCGACTTGCATCTAGCCCGCGCCTCCAGCGCTCATCTCAAATCCTCTCCATCTCTGGTTCAAGCGCTTTGATTTTCGGAGGCGAGTTGATCGCTCGGCAGCCGGTCGACAATCAGTTCGATGTTGTTGAGCTTGGAGATGCATCTGGTAAGCAATCATATCATGCTTTTCATCAAATCTAGGAGTGACTGACCGATGAATTGCCAGTCCAAGCCAAGACACTCCCCGCGCCAACTTTGGCTCCCTCTCCCCGTGTCGGCACAGCCAGCTCCGTCCTTGACAAAACTATCTACCTCTTTTCTGGTCGAGGAGGAATCGCAATGGACGCCATCGACGAAAGTGGGTGCGTCTGGAGTTATACGCCAGCATCCAATCAATGGTCCCTCATCCAGCCACAGCCAGGCTCGCATCCTATTCCCCGCAGCTACCACGCCATGACTTCTGATGGCACATCTACACTTTATCTGCACGCTGGCTGCCCTGCCGAGGGCCGTCTCTCAGATCTGTGGGCATTTGATTTCACTTCGCGTGTCTGGACTGAGCTCCCAGGAGCCCCCTCTCCTCCGCGCGGCGGAACATCAATTGCCTTCTGTCGCGGGAAGCTGTACCGCTTGGGTGGCTTCGATGGCAAGACTGAACAGGGTGGAAAATTAGATGTGTATGACCCAGAGGAGAAACAGTGGACGAGTATCACATACGCCCCGGACGGAAGCGAGGGTCCAGAGGCGAGAAGCGTGGCCACGCTTCTGGCTGTCAGAACTCCGAGCGGACGCGACGTCCTTGTTTCGATGTTTGGCGAGAGAGATCCCTCTTCATTGGGCCATGCTGGAGCTGGCAAGATGCTTACTGATGTTTGGGCTTTTGATATCGAGAAGGAGGCGTGGAGTCTAGTCAAGGCCACTGGTAAAGATGACCTGCCAGCGCCGAGAGGTTGGTTCGATGCGGACACTTTGAAGCAGTCAACCGGAGATGCGATTATCGTACACGGTGGTCTAGCTGAGGATAACTCGAGGCTTGGAGATGTATGGAGACTGGATATCCAGGATGAGTGAGATATTATGCAATATGGGCGGTCTTGAGAAAGTCTGTATTTGTGACAACATATAGTAAAGACGACTATTCCGGCCGTCTAAAACGTGATGCATTTCTAACGATATCATGCGCCTCACTTTACTCACTTATTTCTAGGATACGACAAGAGTTTGTTCAGCCGCTATCTCACGTGAGTGCTTGAAAACTAACGCTCAGGATGGAGGTCACCCAGGCAAGCACCTGTTTTCTGACCTACCCTTTATAACGCTGGTATGGGTACGTCTTTCACAGCAATCTCCTGAACGGGTTGTCCTAAGTGATGACCTGGGACTGACAAGAATTTGTTGTAGCGTGAAATTAGACAGTAGCTTGGTGAGAAAAGCAGACACCGAACAACAACAGTCATGGCTTAAGTGACCTTTAACTCAGTAGCAAGTAGCTTAAAAGGTTATCAAATTGGATATTGTACAAGAATATACAACGCGCTTGCTAGAGGAACGCGCTTCGATCTTGTAGCCCAAAGCTTGGGTAATTCCCAGGGCTATCTGCTATTTCCATATTCAGCCAGAATTGCATATCTGAGTCTAGAACAACCTCATTCAACCCCGAGATATCCGGCATGTCCATAAAATCTTCACTCTGATTGTCGCTGCCCTGTGCTGGAGTCTTTGTGTCCACGTAGCTCATCTGAGTGTATCTGGCCAGCGTGCCTTTAGATAGTCGCCGATAAAGCTTTAGCATTCTCCGCCCAGACTTCCATCTTTCTGTCATGGCTGAGAATATCATCGTGCAAGCCTGGGTATCATCGTTGATACGCACCCAATCCGCTTCTCGCCTCAAGTTTTCATCGGTCCATAGACTGAAGAGCTGTGTAACGGCTGCGAGGAATAGCCAATGGACAGCCATCCACGTCGTGTCGATGCTTCCGCGTTGGTCAAGTCGATGATATATTTCGATGACCCGGGACGATGCCTGGAAACATCGATGTAGATGATCCGAGGTTGGTTTTGGGTTTGCTGGAGATGGCCGATGTATGAACATGCAGAGATTGTAATAAGAGTGATGGAACCATTCCACTACATGATCTGAGTCGTGGGTTGGTATGTCCTGGAACCACATATCCAGCCGAGCCTGCACGCTCGGGATGTAGTCGATGGCGTATTCTGATGTGCGCTGGTAAAGAGTGTCGGCCACCTCACTTTGTAGGCGTCGTAGCAAGAAGCAGTGGTTCGCAATCCTCTGCGGAAGGGGAATATTTGAAGATGCCGCTCCAGGTAGTTGGCAGGTAATGGAAGAGTCCTGAAGCGCCGTCGGCCGTCCGAGTGTGTTGCCCACAGCTCGATCCATGCTGTATAGTGTCCAGAAAAGGCGGCGAGGAAGGTCCTCAGAAACATCAAACGAATAAGCTGTCATGGTGATTCCTTCTTCTGTGTGTAACCTCATGGCTGTGGCAGTTCTTATCGCAGAGCCTAGGAGGTGCCATGCTACAGGCTTCTGCGGGTTGAACATTGATAGGAGGAGAAGCAAGAGCATGACCTGCAAACTCTCAAGAGTTTTATATTGGTTGATGGACCCCAGCATTCCCATGGCTTTCTCATGGTGGGCAGCGGCCAAGTTTGAGGCGGCGACGTTTCCTTCACTCTTTCCCGATAGATGCAATGTTGTTGCAAGTACTAGGTGTACCGCTGCGGTTGCTATCATGTCTGGAGAGTCTCCACCACCGTAGTATCGGTCGAGGTATACGTCAAACTCATCAGGCTCAATAATTCTATACTGCCATTGAGCTGAAACAAACTCGTTGAATAGTTGCCGCATTGTGTCTCTTGAAGGAATGGTCAAGGATGGGCGAGGGTCAACTAACCCTTCAAGAAGGCCTGGAGATATAATTTTCAATGGTTCTAGAGGCAACAGCTCTTCTTCGGGGGCATTCAGAATCCCTCGAGACTGAGCTAAGGAGATGGCGGACTCGATGAATGCCATCCCACTCGATGCTCCGAGGTAGCGAACTGCTTCTTTGGATGGCGTATTGTCATCTGTGTCGGCCGCCTTGACCATCTGTGGAGAGTCGGTAGAGTCGGGTGGGTACTGAATACCTTGGTCGACTGCGTTGAGATGCTCTAGCTCGACTTCAAGCTGGGCGATTTCCTCCTCTAAATCTGTGGCGTAGCTCAAGTATGCCGCCGCCGGGTTACGGAAGGGGTACTCGCACGGATGACCAAGACGGCCGCAGCGTCCACATATTGGCTGGACTTTGTCGCATTTCACGCGATGAATCCTGCACTTGGTGCAAGCTGGTGGTATGAGGTTTTCTGCCATTGTGGGCTGGAGACCCCCGAGTGAATGCTATGTGCAGTTCACTGTCAGCCCTAGACCAGATATTCTTGAAATATTACGACTAGAAGCGCACCAAAGCCCCCGTGGCCTAATGGTTAAGGCGTCCGGTTTCTATCCATAGATTCCCGGACGATTCAGGGTTCAAATCCCTGCGGGGGTTGGTAATTTCTTTTTGGTTCGTATTGCATATTCCCAGGCTTTTGTGGAGTAGTTATCGTTGGATCCCCTGTGGCATATGGCTTTTCCAGTACTCGTTATTTGCTCATCCTCTTACTTCTTGTGCTCTGGGGCCATTGTGGAGTCCAAATGCACTTCAGTTTCCGTGGCAAGGTGATGGCGTGGGTCGAGATTGAGATGGTTGCTCCGCAACAGGCGGCTGTGACCGACAGAGAATTACCAGGTGACGTAGCGAGCGAGAGGTTTCAATGTGTCCGCCTTTGGAAGAAATATGAATGTGCCCAGGCTTGCGTCTTATCGGGGCGTGGGCTTGCAACTGTAATTGCATAGATAAGGTGCCGCTCAACCCCAGCCAGCTCCACAAGCTTCCGAACCAAATAAATCGGCTACCCTTATTCCCGTTTCCACTCGCAATCAGTAGGTTCCCAATGAAACGAACATCAAAAATTATGCGACCTCCTACAGTGCCTGTTTGCGAACGGTGTCGCCGAAGAAGGCAGAAATGCGAGACGACTGAGCTCAAGCCGTGCCGATCATGTATTGGAGCCGGCGAGGAATGCCTCGTTTCAGATCCGGAGAGTCACGCTTCGATACCCAGGACGTATATCACAAGCCTCGAGCAACGTGCAGAGCAGCTACGAAAAAGTATTGAAGATTGCAAAAACCGTGCAGTGCGGGCCAATTCCTCGCAGATACGAGGATATCGAATTCAACAGAACTCCGAGGCTACGGATGAGTTCTCCTTTGCCATGTCCCCGGGTGCTGCGTCGGAAACTCTAATTGAGAACCTCTTCAAAACTTCTGGTCACACAGCTAGTGGTTCGGGAGTAAAGTCTCTCGCCCAAGACTTTGGCCAGGTATCGCTTTCAGCCCTGACAACGCATGGGACGGGCCAACCTCATACAGGCGCACTTCATAGTCTCATCCTGAGTATGGCTACTCCAAATCTGTCGAAAGGAGATCCTTTGCCTCACGGCATAGCCCTCCCAGATATTTCAATCACACAACGCGTATGTGCCAGATATTGCAAAGACGTCTTGCCAGGGCTTCCTTTTGTGGCTCCATCAGCCATTCTGGAGCATCTACAAACTACCTACACCATCAATTCAGTATATTCGACTTTCCTGATAATCACAACCTTGGCTACCACCGCCGTCTTCTTATCTCCAGCATCATCACACAATGCTGCAGGACTCTACACAACTGCTCTGTCATACCTGGAGCTCTGGTTTAATAGCCAACCTCAAACAGACATGCTGCAATATCTCGAGGTTGTCATCGTAATAGGGCAGTTTGCATCTGTCATTGGAGATCAGTATGCAGATTCATGGGCTCTAGGTGGGCTGGCTGTTCGTATTGCAGTCGACCTTGGATTACACAAGGTGTGCGATACTGATAGGAAACGGCGACTATTCTGGTCTGCGTATGCTCTTGATCGAAAACGAGCGATTCTTGATGATCTTCCAGTCGCGGTCCCTGAACGAGCTGTTGATGCGGAGCTACCAACCGCACCACAGTACCATCCTTTTGAATTATATCGGCTGATGTTCGAAATACACACCGCTAAGAACCCTGCCGATCGGACATGGCAAGATACAATACAGTTGAGACTGAGTCGATGGGATCAGACTTACAGAGAAAACAATGACTCTCCATGTCGACTACTAGAAATCGACTACAACCTTGCTATTGCCAAATTTCAGCAAAAGATCACGGCGTGACAAGGCTAAACAAACAATCGTGGTCCTGTGGAAAGGAAGGTTCAGGTCTATAATATCACCTTAACACTACCCAAACCATTTAGGCTTAATTGGAGGTCTCAGATACCATAGAGGCGGTGTTGATAGACACAGGCCGAAGAAATATATGCTTTATCATCAATTTAGATGAGTATATAATTTAAGCTACTCAGTCTTTAACCATGGAAACTTTCGCAGTTCCGACTCGTTGATCAGACCTCACCTTATCACCCAAGGTATGCTTGCTGATCATGAGGCTCATCAAGAATCCAGCACCCATCACCACAAATGATGCGAGGAACACATGGTTCATTGCTTTCTGAAAGATATCAACAGCTACTCGCTGTTGCGAGCCTTTCATTGTCTGAGCTGCACTGATGGCTTGAGTGACGCTCAGGTGCCCAGCTCCCGCTATTTCCAAGCGGGAGAGCTCTTCAAAGCAAATTAAACCCCCAACGCTAATCCCTAGACTTGAACCAATTGCTCTGATGAAAGCATAAGATGAAGCAGATAACGAAATGTCAGAGGCAGGAGACGTTTCATCAAACGAGGCGTGGATAGGGATCAACAGAGAGTTGAAGTTTGGGCCAACGCCAATACCCGTGACAATCAAGAGGATTGAAGTCACAGCTACCGATGTATCCTATCTTAGTTAATAACGTGGTGACGGCATTTGATTGGGAACTACAGACCTTATCCAATAAGAGAAGGAGACCGGTGCCAAGTGTCGCAATAGCGAAACCAGTCCAGATTAACTCCTTGTACCTGAAATGCGTTAATTACGGTGTTGATGATGACTTCTTCGTGCTTATTACCTCTTTGTAGCGGTAATTATGTAGCCACTTCCTGTACTAACAATAGCAAATGCAAGTACTAGAGGCAATAAGCTTATACCACTAACAGAAGCCGATTGGCCTCTAACTCCTTGGAAGTATAAAGGAGAATAATAGTTCAACGCAGAGTATGAAATCGAGTGCAAGAATGTGGCTCCATAAGCACCAATTCTAGTTGCATGCCTAAAAAAGTGCAGAGGGATAACAGGGCGCTTGGCTTTAGTCTCAGCGTAGAGGAACAGACAAAATAAGAACGCAGAGAGAATAATACAAGCCAAAATTTGGGCGGAAGACCAGTTCAAGCCTTGTGATGCCCATTCGAAGGCCAGGAGAATGAGCACTGTTGTCGCTCCTATCGAAGAAATGCCAAGAAAGTCGAGAGAGCCAACTGCTTGCTTGAAGGACACAGCCGGTCGGGATATATGCAGGAATAGCATAACGACTGTAATGCAGATGGCACAAATAGGCAAATTGACAAAGAAGCACTAGAGGATACATTATTAGCAGTCACACAAACATAATAGGGACTTTGGAGCTTCATACCCATCTCCAACTGGCCTTCTCTGCGAATAACCCTCCAATAACAGGACCAAGAGCCGAGGCAACGGCCCAGGTCGCTCCAATGAAGCCCTGGTACTTTCCGCGCTTCCTCGTCCCAACAATGTCTCCAATAAGGATGAAGACGAGACTGGTTATACCACCACCTCCAATCCCTTGGATCACGCGGGCGGCAATAAGCCAGCGAACATTCTGAGCTGCACCGCAAAGCGCGCTACCAAGGGTAAAGATAGTTATAGCAGTCAGAAAAGCCCACTTTCGACCAAAAGCTTCTGATGCCTGGCCAAAAAGAGGCTGCACAACGGCCTGTGCAAGCGCATATGCCGATCCGATCCAGGTGTAGCCTTCGTTGGAATCGGCGGCGCCGAGGTTTGTCATAATCTTGGGCAGCGCCGTGGAAACAATGGTCTGATCGAGCGCCGGCAGGAAGAGAGTCATGAACATGCTGGCCACGAGCACCAGATGTCGCCAAGGAGAGTGTCCGACCTCAACATCGCTCTTTAGTTCCTCTGGAGCGGCAGTTTCGTCATCACTGCTTCCCGGAAGCGTAGTTGAAGGTGATTCTGCCTCCAGTACTGGAGTGGTTGCGACTTCCTTCATCATGGCTTCTTCCTTTTCTCCGGGTTGCCGCTTGCCAATTAGGCTGGTTTGTCGTTTTTCATTCGATGTCTGGTCCATTATAAAATGACTTGGGGGCTCCAGACGGGTGATCAATGCGTGTAGATGGATTCTTCCCGTTACACGTGTGGTGAAAGATGAGGAAGTCTCAGGATCGGGATTGATTTTGAGAGCATGCTACTATGGAGCCCTTGAACGGGAGCTCCGACGGGCCGTTTGTAGGAGGTGCTTCGCCGACGAGCTCCCACCTACAAGCCAAGCCTTCTGTCGAAGTGGATCCTGGGTCGTGCATATGCCGCAGAAACGGTGGGATAATGCTTTGATCGGACATGGCCCGATGGCGGTGATAGCGCAAGTCCCGATCTGATATCCACATATAACCACCCCACATCGCTGGCGATAAGATTAGAAGGCCAACTGGATTAAGCACCGTACACAGGAGCAAAGATTTAAGCTGAGCGATCCGTCCAAATCTCAACCCTGGAATCGTGCAAACTAATACTACTAGCTTTAAGATTTTGTGCGCCAAGTGAAACTGACCCAGTGGCGACTTGCATCGTCAGCACGATGCCATTTGCTCCGCCATATTTAACCTTGTCATTAAGTTATGAAGAGTACAATAGCTCAGTGGAAGGTTATAGTTCAACATCTTCAAGCATGACGTAAACTCAGCTAGGAGCAGATGGCTTGATAACAACAAGTAGAACTGGAATGACGTTCAATTCATTTACTTCTCTATGCATTTTATTTTACAGACTCTTCCAGTCAAATTCAGTTTCCCATGCCGCGCCAACTCTATAAATCATCTCCTCCTGAAACATTCCGCCCACAATCTGCATGCCGACGGGAAGATTGATATTAACGTCATCTTCTGCTGGAAGGAATGCCACGGGCAGGCTCATGGCAGGGTGGCCGCTCGCATTAAAGCACACTGTATTGACAGCCACGCCTCTACTCTTAGCCATGTGCTCAGACGGTCCGGAGTCGGGAGACGCGTGTGTGTTTGCGACATACGGGTTCGTCGGTGTAATCAAGACGTCGACCTGATCCAGAGCAGTGTTATATTCGTCTCTGAGGCGACGGTACAAGTTCATCGCCTTTCCATAAATTAACGGGTGGTTCTCCCAAAGGTAAAGCCCAGAAATCATGGTGAACTTGGACGTGGAGAACATCTTGTCGAACTTGGCCTGATCCATAGGTGTCATCTTCTCCGCCAAGTCGGTCATGTACAAAGCCCGTCGGCCACATGCCTTGCCCAAATATCCCTGATACGCCGCAGCCGGTCGCAGCGCGCAGTTGACTATGTGTCCAGCAAGTGTGTGCAACGGAACACTGATCTCGATGACCTCAGCGCCGAGACTCTCGAATCGCTTAGCTGCCTCCATAACCTTAGTCTTGACTCTGACGTCGATGACCGGGAATTCGAATGCCTCCTTCAAGATACCTATCTTGAGACCTTTAACGCCCTTGTTGATCGATGCAGAGTAGTTGGGAAGATGTGACGGAAGCGGCGCAGCGTATTGGCGATCATCAATGTCATCGCGACCAGCAATGGCTTGGAGAACCTTCGCATTT
Source organism: Cylindrodendrum hubeiense (assembly GCA_014621425.1). Taxonomy (NCBI): domain Eukaryota; kingdom Fungi; phylum Ascomycota; class Sordariomycetes; order Hypocreales; family Nectriaceae; genus Cylindrodendrum; species Cylindrodendrum hubeiense. The sequence continues at coordinate 44,179 of JAANBB010000032.1, forward strand.
AAAGCCACGGTTTTCGTCATAGGACCAGCAGTATCGTGGACGGCGTCATGTGTTACGACTCCGGTCCAAGGTACAAGTCCCCAAGTCGGCTTCATACCGACGATACCGCAGTAGCTTGACGGGAAGCGGATTGAGCCACCCTGGTCACCGCCGATGCCAACCTCAACCTTGCCTGAGCCAACAAGATGGCCACAACCGCTGGAGGAGCCACCAGTAGTATAGCCAACCGCATACGGGTTTTCTACGGGACCCGTGGCGGCAGAGAAGGATGAGGCACAGAGTGACAGGTTCTCACACACAGCCTTGCCAAGAATCGTGCCACCGGCTTGGAGAATTCGTGTGACGAGTGCTGCGAGTGTCAGTTAGTGTTTTCCATGCTCGCGCTTGTGAATAAAGAAACTCACTGGCGTCTGTTTGGGGAGTGTAATCAGTGAACATATCTGTTCCCAGAAGCATGGGCACATCCTTGACCGTAATATTGTCCTTGATACAGAACGTGACACCGGACAGTGGCCCATCCTTGTCGCCCTCAATCTTCGCCTTCCACGCCCAGGCATTTCCCTCATTTTCGCTAGGTGGTGGCCGGTGGACATCAACACGGGGATACTTGTCCAGGTCGACAAGAGGGAAGTAGTCTGGGAGATCTTGAACGACCTCAATTGACTCCTGGACTGAGGCGATGATGTCATGCCATTGAGCAGATTCGCTGGGCGTCAGACTCACACCAATCTTGTCCAATACATGGTTGATCTTGTCGGCCGTGACAATGGATTTGTTGGAATCAGAAGCTGCTGTCAAGGTCGCCATCTTGGAGGCTTGAATCTAGAATGCTCTGAATTGTGCCTCAAGCCAAATTGAGGAGAACTTTAGAAACCGATGGCCTAGAGGTTCCAACTCCTTGACCCCGTCGACTTTTCATATCGCAAAAACGTGCTGCTAACACACAAGGCGACGACCCCACAGGAAGCTGACAAGGCGACCTCGCGACCTGGGCGATGTCGCAACATCGGCGATTTCGCGGGCTGGTCCTATCATCGGCAGGTTCCTAATCTTATCTATTATCTATCATCGCTCCATCGGCGAATTGCCGATTTTGTGGATCGCGCTGTCTAGAGTGCCACAAAAAGGGAGCAGCTAACGCCTTCCAGCCGAATGCTATCGCTACATGGGCAACAACTTGGTAGAGATGGCTTGCTGATGGGCTCGGAAACTGCAGCTTATCTCCTGCACGCTCGATAATATTCCCATAGTCGATTTGAGCTACTCCAGGTATCAGACCAGCAAGGCCGGGGTTTGGGATTGAGCTGTGGGTGGGTTGATCTTGGGTGCCAATGGCCAAGCGATGCCCAGATAGGCAACATGGCGATGCGCTATCATGCACCCGATAACACTTATTCTCCATCCCAACCAAACCTGGATAGCACAGCTCGCATGGATATAATAATACAAGTGGATCGACAGCCGCTTTTGACAGGATCAGAACATACACCAATTAATCCTCCTCATACTACAAAGAACCGGAGCCTCTGCTTCGCGTCGAAGTCATCATGCCGAAGTCTTTCAGCCACTACTTGCAGAAACTCGAAGTCAATCATGGCGATGGGACGTCTGGTGAAGATGTCTACCTGAGTAACCACGACCTCCAACCCATCCCAAAGGAGAATCGCATCTGGGGAAAATGGACATACGGACTGTTTTGGTTCGGTGAATGCGCGAGCGTCACCAGCTGGACCGTAGCAGCGACGGGTGTCAAGGCTGGTCTGGCCTGGTGGGAGGCATGGTACGTTTCTCATGGGGCGCAAATGAAGAAATCGACATCTGCAGCCCGCTCGTGAATCCCGGAATTGAGGCTGACAGCCAACTTAGGATTTGTGTCATCCTCGGACATTTGATCGTGGCCCTCTTCATGACAGCCATTGGCCGCGGAGGTGCTGTGTACCATCTTGGTTTCCCGACTCTCGCACGTAGCAGCTTCGGTATTTTCGGCAGCCTCTGGTGAGTAACCCCCTCTCTTGGAGCCTACTCCTTGAACCAAGGTTGACAAGCCTGCTAGGCCCATCTTCAACCGTAACGCCATGACTATCATATGGACTGGTGTCCAGGGTGTCACGGCAGGAAACTCCATCTATGTGATGCTGCACGCCATCTTTCCGAGCATCGCTCATGTTCCGAACCCATTCTCTGCCGATGTCACGATGACAGGCGGCCGAATGATTGGCTTCGTCCTCGGTTGGCTGCTCACACTATTCTGCGCTATGTTTGAGGTGCACAAATTCCGAAAACTCATCATGGTTAAAAGTGTTCTGATGATCGGATGTCTTCTTGCCTTCTTCATATGGTAAAGAACCCCTTGCACGCCCAGATGTCCCAAGTCAGCTGTCTGCCACAATCTCTATTCATCAAACTGACATGAATCCTTATAATAGGGCAATCGTCGAGGCCAAGGGAGTCGGTCCTGTCATCAATCAACCTGCCCAGATCCCGGCTGGAGAGTCCCACGCCTGGGTCTTCCTCACTCAACTCTTTATCCAAGCCGCCAACTTTGCCACATTTGCTACGAATAACTCGGATCTTACTCGTTACGCTCGGCGACCCAATGATGCACTATGGACGCAGATTATTGGTATGCCAGTGGCCTTTGGCGTTGTGGGCTTCTTTGGCATCTTCGTCACCTCTAGCAGTCAGGTCATCTTCGGCGAAATTAACTGGGACCCCAATGGCATTCTCGATGCCTTCCTGACGACCGATTACTCACCCCGTCGACGCGCTGGCGTCTTCTTCATTGGACTAGGTTTCTCCTTCGCCCAAGTCACGACCCAAATTTTCGCCAATCTCATCGCTGCTGGCAACGACACGGCTGCGCTGTTACCTCGATACGTTAACATCCGACGTGGCGCCGTTATCTGTCTAGTGTTATCCTTTGCCATTACTCCCTGGAACTTGCTCAAGACCAGCTTCACCTTCACTAGCTACTTGGGCTCGTACCAGATTTTCCTGTCTAGCATCATTGGCGTCATCCTCTGTGACTACTTCTGGGTGCGCCGTGGGTACATTGTGGTGCCCAACCTTTTCACGAGGGACCCCAAAGGACTGTACTGGTACCACGGCGGAGTTAACTGGCGAGCGTATGCTGCTTACGTTATTGGCATCATTCCGTGTCTCCCTGGATTCTTGTTCCAGGTCGGTGTCAAGAGCATCCCGTTGGGGGCGAGAAGACTCTACGTATTTGCCCTTCCGGTTGGCATCATTGTGTCGGCTATCACATACGCCGTGATCTGCCATTTTAGTCCACCTCCTGGTGGAGTGATGATTGGCTGGCAAGAGGATATTGATTCAGACTTGATTTTGAGCGGCGAAGATGCCGAAGTAAAGAGCTTCGGTGAGGATACCACTCCTACGAAGGGAGGTAGTGAGGAGAAGGTTATGCAACAGGCTTAGATATATATTCACTCGCTCACCTTGAAGAAACAATGGAAATTAAGACTGCAAGCCATTGCAGACTAACTATCATCCCTAAGTGCTTGAGAAATTGCCTCCATGCCAGCTTGAAGCTCTGCCCTAGTTGGCCATCCGAATCCCACACGGAAGTAGGTGTCTGACATCTCAAACCAATGCCCAGGTCCAACATAGGTGTGATACTTCTTCAGAAGCCTTTCGTAAAACGCAGCAGTTCCACCAACTGGGTCCTTCTTCATGCGGGGGAAGCAAACGACTCCACCCTGGGGCTTGGTCCATTCCAACATGTTGTCCTTCTCAATCCACAAGGCGACCATCTGTAGCCGAATCTTCATTTCCTCGTGGGTAGCTGCTAGGATGGAGGTCCTCCGAGCAAGGACCTGTTCGGCAATCCACTCATCAATGACGCTGCCGCTAATGTTTATCTGTTCCTTGGCAGCGAGAAACGTCTCCTGGAGGGTCTTGTTCTGAGTAATGACCCATCCCAAGCGAATTCCGGGGATGCCGAAAGATTTCGACATGGAGGAAACGCTCAGAACATGGTCTCCCAGAGATGCGGCAATCGGTAACTGGGTCCCGTAGTGAACATCTCGATAGGTCTCATCTACCAGTAGCAGGCAATTCTTTTCCTTTGTGATGGCAACAAGCCTGTCCAGAGTAGCCCTAGACATGACAGTACCTGTAGGGTTGTGGGGACAGGTCACAGAGACCAGTTTGGTGTTGGGTTGGATCGCTGCCTCGATGAAGGAGATATCGGGCTGAAATCCAGACTCAAACTGAAGGTCAACATAGGTAATGCCACATCCAATAGCCTTTGGAGTCTCGAGATTGGTTGCGTAATTGGGTCGCACGACGACAAGGTGGTCCTTAGCAGTCAACTGCGAGGTCGAGATGATGAACAGCGCCGACGCGGCACCGGTCGTGATGAGAACATCGTCTTTGTCCAGCCCCGAGTCACCAGCGATCAGCTTTCGCAGCTCCGTGCTTCCTCGGTGCTCGTTGTAAACGAGGGTCAGATTTGGAATCTGGAGGTCAAGAGACTCGAGGCTCTGGTCGGTGATGGAGCTTTCGGAGAGGTTGTTCTTGATCTTGTCGTAGCCATACTCCTCTGGCGACTCGATCTCAATTGGCATCCGAGCGTACTTCATCTTTGCGTGTGTTGAGGTGATTTTGGATCAAATTGTTTCGAGGCTTTGATGATTGCGGGGGTGCTCAAGACCAGGCGGACGGTGTCTTCTATAGCCAGTCATGAGCTAGCTAGTGAGCCCCCGGGTGCTTTATACATGAAGCAGTCGATCTAACGGATGTACCCGGCTTGTATGTCGAGTCACGCGTCCACTCTCTCGCTAATGAAGATGCTGGATTCATAGTGGTTCATCAATCCATCCCAGCTGCGAGCCGAGCCTGTATGCAAGTTGGTGGTGGTGGCATCGTTTGGAAGCATCCGGTTCGAACTTCCCTCCTGACTCCGGTTCGACCTTCCCTCCCAGGCCTCGGAGTTTCCTTCCCTCCTCCGCAACAATTCGGCCCGTCCTTCCCTCCACACCCGTGTTGACGAATTGTGGGGCTACGCCTTTCCACGCCCTGATGCGCCCGATGGGTCTGGACCGTCATGTCAGTCGGAAGCGGGACTGGTCCAGATCAGCCACGACTCAAAGCTGAGGAGGAAGCAGTCGGTGTAAGCCAGGTATTTAATCGTCCATGGCTAGACGGGGCATTTGCTGCTTTCGTTTCGTTACTTTGTACGCAGAATCATCACTATCCATTTTATCCATTACCTGCCTCACTGGACATCCACTTGGCTCAGAACCCCTGCATCCTAGTACTTACACGTCCTGCACCATGGTTCGTCTACCTGAATTCGATGTCGAGCGATGGATGAACGAGTACGAGACAACGCCAGGCGCTATCAACACCGCAGAAACATGTGTCTCCTCAGTCTCCATCAATGATCTATTCGATCTCTCCCTGGACAAGACGACGTCCAACCCCATCAATTTCTCCACAAAGCTTCTGTATGGTCCAATCCGTGGCTCCACAGAACTCCGTGAGAGGGTGGCTGGGCTACTCAACTCGGGACCGTCTGGGAGCACTGCTGGGGATATTAATGCAGACGACGTTCTTATTACCCAGGGTGCCATTGGCGCCAACTTCCTGTCGCTCTATACCCTGATTCACCCAGGGGACCACGTCATCTGCGTCTATCCGACCTACCAACAGCTCTATAGCCTTCCCGAGAGCATCGGAGCCGAGGTGTCACTTTGGAAGCTCAGGGCAGACAACGGCAATGTGCCGGATGTCAGTGAACTTGAAGGACTAGCTAAATCCAACACCAAGGTATGATATTTTCCCATACTCGTCTAGACACATAGATCAATGTGACTAACAAATGCAGATGATCATCATCAACAACCCGAACAATCCTACAGGAGCCCCAATTCCCGCAGAGGTGTTGACAAAGATTGCCGAGTTTGCCAAGGCTCGGGACATCATTCTCTTCTCTGACGAAGTGTATCGACCCTTATTTCACGACCTGTACCAGCCTGGCTATGTAGCCCCTCCCTCTGTCGCCTCACTGGGATACGACAGAAGTGTTGTCACAGGATCCATGTCGAAGGCGTTCGCCATGGCAGGCATCCGGGTCGGCTGGGTTGCATCCAAAGACAAGAAAATCATTGACGCTTTAGCAGCGGCACGAGACTACACCTCTATCAGCGTCTCCCAGATTGATGACCAGCTGGCTGCCTATGCGCTGTCTCCACCTGTCTTGGCCCCGCTCCTTCAGCGAAATGTGGGAATGGCAAAGGCCAATGTGGCGCTCTTAGAGGCATTCGTGAATGATCACAAGGATGTGTGCTCGTGGGTCAAGCCCAAGGCCGGGACCACTGCGTTTGTGCGGTTCACCGTACAAGGGGAGCCGGTTGACGACGAGCGCTTTTGTCAGGATCTACTAGAGAAGACCAAGGTTTTCGTTGTCCCTGGTTCAAGATGTTTCGGTGGTGGCAAAGACTTCAAAGGCTACGTTCGGTTCGGCTACGTTTGCGATACCGATGTGTTGACGGAAGGTTTGGAGAAGCTGAGTGTGTACATAAAGGAGCATTTGAACTCGGCTGCAAAATAAAAACCTATGCATAGTATAGTCGCTAATGATTTGAACAAAGAAAAGCTGCTTCCCATCGCAAGTGCTAGCGCATGGATTGATCGCCATAATCAACCTCTCTATGCCGTATCCATTCCATGCCGTATCCGTTAGCCCGCCGTCCGTCCCGAGAGGTCCGCTTTGAGTCGTTTTGGGAAGTGTGAGCCTTGCCGAGGCGTAATGCAAGAAGACCGTGCTGGGTCAAGAAGGTTCCCATAACAGGTTGGGTAACCGGTGGTAGTACAAAAGGACTGGCGTTTCTCAGCCAGACGGGTATAATCCATGATATCCTCCGCGCTCTTTCAATATCTAAGGCCTCGTCGCAAAGACGCTCAAAAAGATGCTCCAACCAAATCCTATACACACGGCCACGAGAACCCGTGACCGTACAGGCACCCAGAGGAAATTGCAAACTGCAACCAATGGCCAGATGTGCCAGCCGGCCTTGATGAGTGGCCAGATCTTGTCCTGGATGACGGGGAAGACCATGGCCAGGTGCTCGACGCGCATGAGGTTGGTGCAGATGAGAAAGGTGCAGCCGCTGATGAAGAGGCCGAGGGTTTGGTCGAGAATCAGCTTGGCCATGACGTTGCGGTAGCTGACGTCGTCGCCCACTTTGAGATAATCCCTCCACGTCTTCGCCTGTGATGAGTCCTGGTCGTTTCTCTTCTCCTCCAGATGGTGGCCATGGCCCAGCGTGTCTGGGAGCACGCCGCCGACAGGGGCGTTGTGGGTTGGGAACCAGTCCTCGAGCAGGAACTGGACGACGTTGCCGATCTGGGAGCCGATCAGGCCGTACAGCGCAAACTCGCTGACCTGCTGCCAGTCGAAGGGCCGCGCGGGATCCTTCCAGCGCATCACGAACTGGACGACCAGGTTGGCCGTGACCTTGATCGCCATGGCCTGGCCGGCGAGCCGCAGGTTGAGCAGCCGGGGCATGGTAGCGGTCTAGTCTATGTGGCAGGCTGAGCGCTACGTCATTACAGTGCCAATTGACTCTGAGATGGCTTCGGGAGGGCGGGTTGTGTTATTCGTTTTATGGGATTCTGGCTGGTTTGGTTTGAGCTGACGCGCCCTTGAAGCGTAAAAAGGAGAGGTACGAACTGTCCTTTACCAATTAGGGTCCAGGTGAGCCTTATCGCATAAATCGGGGCGATAAGGGGTGGATCTCACCGAAACCATCCCATTGGCCAATCACATGTCGGAGCGTCACAGTCAGGAATGCTCCAGTGCAATCCTACTTACCCTACACTTGCGAGATGTATCCTCGGAGTGGCGGCATTAGCCCGGACTTGCTCGCCTGCAAAGCTGCAAAGTATTCTGGTGAAAATATTCCACACTTGTCCTGAATCATTCATTCAACAGGGCTAACATCCAGCTGTTGAAGGCCATGCTTTGGTGACGTGGAACTGATAAGTCGCCATCGCTCGACGGACCAGTGACGCGGCCGAATAAAATGAGGAATGTGTACTCACATACCCACAAAAATGTCAAACTAGTAAACAATGTCAAACGAGGGACCTCAGTGCTCAAGATTCACAACGGCCACACTGTCGCCTTGTCACTTATTAGCTCAGTGTTTGCTTACTCTAATGGAGCAGTTTTGGTGATGGTGCATCTCAAGATTAAGTCTAGCAGTCCCCAGATCCCAGACAAGATGTTTGTTGCCTCGGCGGTGCCTGCTCCAGCAGTCCCGCCAGAGGACCCAAACTCTTGTGCATAAATGTTTCACAGCACTTGAAACGGTCAGATAATGCAAACTTATAGCCGATCCAGGAGGCGATTGATTCGAAGCTAGGCATTCACCGAACGGACTGCCAGTCAACTAAGATGACACCAGGTTGTTAGTCGATCCGCATCATGGCTCGCAAACCTCTGGCTACCTGAATGCCACCATAATACGTAGAACCTTGTTAATCCCACAAACAACTACTGCTCATCGCACAAACAGCTATTTCTCACCGTAGAAACAACAAGTTTTACTCATCGCACAAACAATTTCACGATGCTTGCCTTTGTTCAATCAACAAGGATTGTTTATGCCATTAACATCGCTCATTACCTAAACCGCCGAAAGGTGACAGAACCAACAAATTATATATACTGGTTGATACGCGCCGATTTTCGTCATCTCTCAAACTCTTCATGCTCTTCTTCCTGGACTTGCCGTTGAGATAGCAGTCTGCCAATCCTGGACAGCGCCAAATATGGCCACCCGAACTGGACCAACAATGAACGTGCGCATGATCGACAACGACAACGACTTGCATTCAGACTCCTCCCCAGAGGATGAGCACAATGTCACTTTGGGAGACATCAACCAGTCCCATACCATCAACTTCCCTATCAAATCCACTTACACTAAGTGGGGTCCGGTAGAAGCGTTTCGCGAAATTGTGCAGAACTGGTATGATGCCTCAAATTTAAACTCCCCGTTCAGTTGTTAATGTGTGTATATTCAATAGGAGAGACGGAATTATCAGGTCTTTCAACCTCTCCGAAGACCAGTTCAAAGTCATCCGCGAAGAACGAGCCAAAGGCCGCGACCTGGAGATCCTCTACAAAGTACCCCATCCTAGAACACAAGAGTATCTAGGGTATATCCGATTCTCTGGCTGCGATGGGAAGGGTACCGTCGATATTTCAAACCGGGAAGCAACATTGCAGCCGTGGCATCTCGACATCGGCGGCACGAGCAAGGCAGCTGATAGTAATCAAGCTGGTGCACACGGAGAAGGCCTCAAAGTTGCTCTTCTGGTGCTCCAGCGCGGCCAGCAGAATCACTCGATCCGATGTCTCACAGGTGGGTTTACCTGGCACTTCAACTTTACCATTGGTGGGAAGCTGGTCGCGCGTCTCCGTCGAATTGCAGATTCGAAAATCAGACAGGCAGTAGAGAATTCTCAACAGCTCTTTAAAAACAGCCAGATTCCCTGCGAAATCTCCCCACCCAAAGATGTCCAGTTCATTATTGGCATAAATACTATGGGGCGAGACGAGCGTGGTTCGCGCCAAAGCCGAGACCCCGTCCGCCTGGAAGAGTTCAACCTATGGTGCAAGGCGGCGCTATTTTTGCAAGATGTTCCGGACGACGGTATCTTGCGAAGTAATCGTGGTGATTTGATCACCACTCCTCAGCTTTGTGGAAATTTGTATCTCAAAGGCCTCTTGCTCAAGGAATCGAAACCCTTAAGTTCGGCAAGTATGACAGGAAAGAAATTGAAGTTTGGGTACAACTTTCGTGATGGATCAACAAACAGGGAAAGACAGTTCATCGGGGAGGCGGTCGAGGAATGCCGGGCTATTCTCAACATCTGGGATCGAGTACTAGCCAACAAGCCAGAGTACGTACGCCATCTTGACGAAATCCTCCGCTCCTTCAAACCAGAGTACGCGGAAGTATGGGCAGCGAGCAGAACAATGAAAAGCACTACGGCAGTTCAGCTTAAACGTCATCTGTTTTCCGATACCAAGAAGTGGTACTATTCCGCAAATGAGAACAACAAGGTAACACCATCTCTATGCCCCGACTACCGTGGATGATTTATTAAAACGAGTGCTGATTTCTAAAGAACATCGGATTGAAAAATATAATCCAGGAACTTGGCCGTAAAGGGGTGGAACTACCGAACTCCTACTGGGAGGTATTGGAGAGCTTTGGATTGGTGCGAACGGCCAAACAGGAGCAAGAACGGCGATTTATGAGCGCAGAGATCGCTGCAGTACCAACCAATGAGTTTGCGGAGGAGACTCATCGCCTCATTCGAGCAACCCTCCAGGGATGCAAACAGACCAACACAATGTCGGTTCAATTTGTTCACGCCGCACAGCTTTCGTTGGGTACGCTTTACGTTGATGACGACAAGCTTTTCAAGATCAATGAAACATGGCTTAGAAGAGATGAGTCGATCAAGATACTCGGTTTGCCGAATTATCTTACAGAGACTGATCTACTTTTCCACACAATCAAGCGATTGTTTGCTGATGTTCTTGATGGCGTGCCAAACGCACGATTCCGCCCAGACGACCACCACTCGAAGAACTGGCATAAACAACGCGACCTGATCTGCGCCGAGCAACGACTTCTGGAATACATCCAGATGAAGAAGAAATTATCCTTGACTCCGATTTCTCACACCAGTAGCCGGGTGACGCTTCAGTGGAATAGTGATTTCTCATGGGGCGACAACGCTTCAGTGACCGTTCAGCTACACAGAGAAGCTTTTTGCTCCCGCATCCGCGAGCGCATCACCACAGGAGACTGTAAGTGTTCCGACATTAAGATAAAAGGGTAAATAAATCGCTGACATATAGTGGCTAGTTACTGCACCTATCCAGCCGTGTATCGATGCGAATAGGTCTGGCGCCAAGATTGAACGGTGCCACGAAGTGACTTGCAGAATGGAGGCTGGCTCTTGCAATTTCGATCAACTTAAGGCAGGAGCAAAATATTTCGCTGTCATGTTCAAGATATCCGACCCTGGTTGTATCGTTCTCATCTCGAAGCCTTGCATTGCACCCAGTACAATATCCGCTCCCCAGCACCCGTCAGCTGCGAAAGAGTCGACAGATTTGACCAAATGTAAGTCCCCGTTAGTAACGAAAACCGACAATATGATTTTAACTGATTAACTAGTCCTTGGCCGCGCACTCACAAAGTTGGACGTTCTTCAGCCCAGAGAATGGTATGAGGTTGCCAACGGAGGGTCGAGACCTGGTGTTATTGGTCTTGTGAAAGAAGAGCCTGATGGTGCAGAAGGATCTAGGAAGCGACAACGTAACAACGTGTGAGCACTTGCGTAAGAAGTGGAGATTAAGCCAATTGGAGGCTTTTCTTCCAACTGGAGAAAACACAACCTTTGTTTTGGACTTCGCAAGGATAGTGTATCGTATTGTTTTTAATACTCAAACTTTTGTTCTATTGCTTTTAAATTTATTGACCCCAGGTCTTGCAATTGCTTAGTAGTGTCTTTCTCACCTATAACAGGTAGCTGCACCTATGCACTCATTGAATGAGTCGGATTATGGCTAAGAGCGGACCATCCTCATGATATGTGGCATCACTCGGCGTGCTGAATGATTTGACCCTTTGATTTTCCTTGAACTCAAGCCTTCTACTCTTCCGTCGTGGTCCATTTTCTGAATCTAGAATACTCGTTTCGTCAACCTTGAAAGTTGCCCTGAACGTTGCGGTCGGCAAGGTAGAGTTGAGTTCGACGCTCTCACCCGCTCCAATCAAGATGAAATGGGCTGGTTCAGTTTCAGTAATGATTCCGTAATCTGTTACAGGGCAGCCCGAAGCCAATACTTACCTGATGGTGGGTGTTCAGTCAAGGGACGTTTTTATGAACTTTAATGAATGGAAGCATGAAATACATGTATTTATGAATTCAAATTGACGTTTCCGACTATTTCAGTTGGTCTAACTATCCCTGCTCAGCCTCTTCCAGATGTAGCAAGTTGAGCCTTGCTAACTATCAGCACAAGAAGGCCATCATGCCAGATATTCATCACCGGAAATTATTATCGAACCGCTTGAAGGTGTATCCAATGAAAGGTAAGCTCATCTCAAGTGACTCCTCCTGTTGCGGCGGAGCGCCTTGCAGTGCCATGTGCGGGACATGCGCTGTCAACAGGCTATCACTTTCGGTTTGGCTAATATCCTCCATGGGAAAGTAACTAGTGTCGATGTTTGATGTCAAAGTCGGCTGGAATGGCGCCTTGATCCTGCGCAGAGTGTCGAATGGAACTTCCTGAAAGAAGGGATGTGATTTTATTTCCTGGGCTCCACCACGTCCGAGTCGATCCTCAGCATCGCAAATCATGCTATGTCATCAGTTGCAGACCGGAAGAAGCCAGATGCCATGAAACTCACCTTTGAATTACATTTTCGGCTTCCAGACTCAGCTGGATATCATCGGGGAAATACAAAGACTTTTTCCAGTTCACAATCTTCCAGGGCGTCGCAAGGGGTTCCTGCGAATAGAATGGCGGCCATCCAACTAGACACTCGAAAATAATCGCGCCGAGCGACCACCAGTCGCAGCTATATGAATACCCTCGACCAGTAAAGATCTCCGGGGCAGTGTAGTCTGGGGTTCCAACTTGAGAGAAGGCCAAAGATCTCCGCGACCGACGCCACTCGTTGATTTGCGATCGATTGCTAACAGTCAGATTGATCTGGTCCATTGCAAGTGAGTTTCGGTCGCTGGGTGCAGGCTCTCCTTGAAGTAGTTGTTTGTAGTAGCTGTTGTCGTGCAGGCGACGGAAGCCGGTAGAGAGGCCAAAATCTGCCAGTTTAACATGACCGTTTTTGTCTAGGAGAATATTGTCTGGCTTGACATCCCTGAAGAGTGTAAGTGATGACCCATGACGTAGTCGTGCATATCATACCGGTGGATAAAGCCCAATGCATGGACTGCTTCAATAGCTAATATTGTCTCCGCAATATAAAAGCGAGTGACATTTTCCGAGAAGATTTCATATTTAATCAGCATCGTCATCAAGTCACCACCCGGCAAAAACTCCATAAGCATATATAGAAACTGTGCATCCTGGAAGGTGGTGAAGAGCTTAACAATCCATGGACTTTCGACTTCAGCCAGAATGTCGCGTTCCGATCGAACGTGAGCAAGCTGATGTCTCTGAAGCATGTCCGTTTTGATCAGAGACTTCATTGCATAGATCTGGCCATCGACGTTCTTCTGCACTAGCTTGACTTCACCAAAAGCACCTCTCCCAATTATTTTGATTGTCTGGTAATTCTCGGGTTTGTCCTTTGTTCGCAAAAACCGCAAGTATCGGCCCTCTTTCCGACCGGCAGCACACCATATTTGTTCTCGTCTCGGCTGATTAGCGGTGGGCTCCCGGATCCTTTTCTCGATTTCGTCTTGCCTACATGAATGGAACAATTAGTATCAGGGCTAGGATCAAAGCGGGGCAACTACTGTGTGGGAGTAATATCTTGTACCTCTGATTCCTCTCTCTGGCTCTCTTGACGCTGTCCTTGAAGAAGTCGGTGGCAAGCTGGGAGCACCTCTTCTGATTGCTAATGGCAGTCGGACCAAATTTGTCCTGGTTTCTTTCCGGTGCTTGAGCGAACACCGTTGTAGAGTTTTGCTCTGTCACACGGCTACCCATATTTACCTGACTGTTTTCGTCGTTATCGTTGGCGTGGGAAGCTGCGTGCGTATGGTACAACCAAGAGATTAGACTGTCAGAGGGATGGATATGGAACTGAAGTGTCGACGACTTGCGGGGAGGTGGAAAAAGGAGTAGGCGTGCAGGGAGCCGCGTTTCAGGTTGCGGTTACTTTGCATCGCCACACGTCGTTGAGCCACCCAGCCACTTATGAGGATTACGTTAGCACTTATGTCTTAGAGCAAGTACGGATACCAAAAAGATTGATGATGATGCACTGATAGCTGTATCATTAGAACGGGATTCTTACTGTTGTCTCTGGTGCTAATACAAGATTCAGTACACCGTGTCAGCGAAATAATGAGAATATGAGAGACAATTAATTGTGACGAGTGCCTTAATCTCTACTCAGATGTGAAAAGAATGATCAATTTCGATCCATGAGTGAGTGCTGCAAATGACATCCAATTGGATCGTACATGTCTTTTTCAACAAGCGGATAAACCACTATCTTCCGTATTCCAGTACTCGGCGGTTCCTGACTGCAAGACCGGCATCAATTATCTCATTAGAGAACTTATTTTCCTTAGTTGATCATCTCCAAATATGTCTTCTCGGAAAAGACGCGCGATTGTTCTTGACGATCACCGGTTTCGCTGATGTTGCTCATGCAATAGCTTCTTTTACGGGGGTTTGTTGTAACCTGCTACCATCTTCGAAGATGACTCCCTTGGCACGAGATCCTGTCTTGAATGGAGAGGCTCTGTTTCGATTCTAATGCGATCCAAACAGATATCGATAATGGGTGGATGTTTAGGGTCTCGGTTAAGAGGATGTGCGATTGGGCCGTAGAAAACAATTGGCATATCAACAGCCGACTGATGACCCTCTTTTGATAACGACATCTCGCCAAAACTGTTTCCTATTGGTAGAGTCATTCAGTGCGGCAACTACCTGATGTGAGAGCCTGGTGGGAGGGGTTCCCGTGGGCATCTACCGTATCATTCGCCCGGTATTTCAATTATGCTCTCATTGCTTTGCCAGTACAATAGTGTGGTGCTTCGTGATTGGTGCGATCTACCATCCCCTCAGTTGCCTCTAGCCTAGTTTTCAGCTCACAAGCATGGCTGGCATGTGAATTGTTGATTCCCGCTGCACTTTCGCCGCTTGTTTCTTATTTTGGCATGGCTTGGATAGGTTCCCCTGTATACTAAATGTTGGATTTACCGACTGCGCCATTTGCATAAAAGGAGATCCCCCTTACTGCAATACTAGTACGACTTATATCTAACACTAAGCTATGTTTAGAGATACTTGATCTTCAGTAGAGCCTTGACTGTGTTGGATGGTACAAACAGCGGATATTTACTGACAATACGTACTTGGTTTACACACGATTTAATATGTGATTTGTGTATCAGTACGTCGATACGCACCATGTGGCAAGCCGCGATTTGACATGTAACACGCTTATGCTATGCGCACTCTGAATGGCTGGTAGAATTAGCGAACTGATAACTGACACAAAGAGGTCATCTTGCCAAAAAAGCTGACCAATGTCTGAGATGTTGGCTGCGCGGATACGTTAGCGCGACTGATCTCACAGCCGACTTTGACGATGCATGCACTTCAATTGTCGCCAAAAGTCGCACTATATATATTGGGGCCGCGACCGGGCACGCGAGATTCAGACTAAAGCCGCGGGCATGATAAGAGATCCATTGATATGTGGGCACTGCTCCGTGGAGCCGCCGTGTTGATCCTCCCGTGTGCCGTGACGCACCAATCCATGGCGGCGCCGACAATCAAGGCTGAAATTAAAAAGAAAAATGTCTTGTACGATGACGAGGAGGCAACTGTCCCGCGTCTCAGCTTACCCCTCGCTCTGGCTCTTCGCATTTCTGGCAACCGAGTCTTCCGGGTTCACGAGCCCAAACATTTAAGACGCAAGTGCCAGGTGTTGCTATCTCTGCGAACATCATGCCCCTGAAGCCATGCCGAAAGTGCCTGTTGAAATGAGGCGCCAAAACCGCTCGTGCGATCAGTGCCGCAAGTCCAAGCGTGCATGTGATGTGTACTTTCGCGATCCTCAGCAAAGCCTCAGGAGGCTGAATGCTGCCGCTGGCCGTGCGAATAATGTCTCTCTAGCCGAGAGCTACCTCGGTGAGCCCCTCCGATTGCCTCACTATTCTTCCACGCACCATTTATATCGTTCCCTCAAATTTGGCACTAATGGATCCAACCAGAGAGTCTTGCAGACAACAATGACGCCCGTTTCTTGCCCTGCTCCTACTGCCGGCGAACCCAAAAGCAATGCACCTTACATTGGGCTCGAAACCGGCTTCGACGCGACTCTGATGATACAGTTTCCGCTGCAGTTGGCAGTGATGATACGCCCAGCATCGCCCACCGTCAGTCCCTGCACCCCCAAGCAGGGCCCTCACATCGTCCAGCTGCACAGGGGATCGACTTTAATGCCGCAGACATGTGCAATGTTCCCTGGGCGCCAGCGTCGTCTTCCAGTCAGACCTCGCGAGGCCAAATTGAGACGGGCTTTGCAACTGGCTTTGCGTCTCCCAGCCGCACCTTCAGCTCTGTACCAGTCAGTGCCGCCGGCTTCCAGCCGTCAACGTATGCGAGTTTTCAAACAAGTCAAATTCAGACTACCGTTGATATTCAATCAAATCTGTTTCAATCACTCTCGACAGACTGTTCCTCAAATACAGACATGGCCACCCAAGCGCCGAATTCCCAGCCACCATCCTCTGCTTCGGGAAAGGATGACAAGAATGATTCGTCATTAATCCAAGCTCATTCCCATACAAACGCCCATCGCCAACCGGTCACGCCAGTTTCCAACTCGAAAAGAAGGAACAAATCTTTCTCGGTTGGTCTGACCAACACCGACAATGCTTCAATTTCACCCTTCTCTGCCGGCCACACTATGATCATGAATACCAACAAGAGAATCATCTCGAACAATCTCATTTCGATATACCAGAATGCGTTCGAGCTCGCACTAGCCTGCTGTTTGTCACAAGAGGCATGTCCATATCAGTTCAACGCCATTAGTCAACCATCGACAAGTGGTATCAGTTGGCTAGCTTCTCGTGTTGAGAATGTACATCTTCTCAATCAGTACAACCCAAAGAAACAAAACACCGGGGTCTACTATCGTGTATTCCAACTCGACAAGGTCGCCCAGGCAAACAAGCTCGTCAGATTATCGAAAGCTGAGAATAGAGCCGTGTCTGAGGCACTGTACCTGGCTATCATGGCATTCGCTATACAGTGGGCCCAAGAAAGTCGTCATCAATGTGGGACGCATGCACACACCTCGGGTTCTATCGAAAGTTTGGAGTTCGATATTATCGACACTTTGAGTGGCGAGTTTGATCGTACACTCCAGAAAACCCTCTGGGCCCAGGCCAGCCTAGCACTCCAGCGTTGTGCAGACATTGAATGTTTCAGAGTCGTATGCGCAGAGTGGATCATGGCACTTACACAAAAGCCGATAGACAGGGATGACTTTACGTTGGACATTCCGCGGAGGAGGTCTTCTGGATCAAAAATCCCAATCGTTGGCAGAGAAGGCACCGTTGCATCACAAATCGACGATATCATTGCCGCAGATGGCCCGCCATGGTACATCGAACGAGCTTCTCGCAGAATTCATGCCCTTAAGTTCCGATATGATTCACACAAAGCTTGTATTTTGGACTCATACAAGGGCTCCTCAAAGCCAGAGAGGACCGTTACCGTCGAGTCCATTAGTGATGAAAACATGGGAACCTTCAATCTCATGTATTGGATGACCATCATGATCGATACAGTATCTGCGGTCATAAATAACCGTCCAGTTGTTATTTCCGATACAGCGTGTCATCACGATCCAAAATATCTGGGCCGTCCGGAGCTTGAACAATTCGCTATCGATCATCACCCCTATGACATTGAATGGTGGGCTACCATCTTTAACCAAGAAAGCGATAATCAAACCTTACGCTGGCCGTGCTTATACGAAACTGCCGTTAAAATCATCGTGGCAGTAACACCAGTAAAAGTAGTTCTATTTCGACACGTTTCACAACTGCAAGATACATTACGGAGTCATTACCGGGGCGAGTCCATTGAGAATATCATCTCGAATGCCATGGCTATCTACAAGCACTGGAACATGAACTATGGTGCCTTCTTCCGGGATATGGTTGACCAGTACCACACGGTTCCAATGCAAATGCGGATTTGGTGTGTTCACGCTGTCGCATACTTCCACTGCGCAGTGTTGATCCTCGCTGATTTGATTGAATTGGTAGATGGCAATGGGCTCGGCTTAGAACATTCCTCTCAGATCCGCATCAACATTGGCGTGGTCAAGTGCTTGAGAATGGATAGCACCAAACTCATTTCCGATCTCGCAAAAGCTTCAGGACGTCCCCCAGATATTGATATTCCCGGTCTGAACCTCGATGTGGTCAAACGAGTCATCTTGCCGGAACCCTGGACAATGATTCTGATTAGAGTTTTCACTAAGGTAGCTATGATTCGGCTGACCGAAATTGAAGAGGCAGTTCGGTATGAATACGACCCATCAGGAAATTCCTCAATTAGAAACCTGGTAGGACAATGCGAGAATTGCATAAAAGCACTCTACTATTTGGGGAGGAAATCGGACATGGCGCGGGCTATTGGTGCTGTTCTTTTGTCAGCAATACGTCCGCATTTGGTAGCGACGGCTAGGTTTAAGCCTAGCTTTGAAGAAGGTAATACTCTATTTTGAGGCTGCTTGTTACTTTTATATAAAGAAGTTTTATGGCTAGGGAAGAAGACTTTACAAGAAGTCTCTAAATCATCTCTATAATTGTGTTGGCTTGATATCAATAGCTGTCAGGTTCGCCATACTCGGCTATAATACAATAACGACTTATAATGTATTGCAACCCTAAAATAGTGACTATTGAAGTAAAAAGAATCATGGAAGACAGGAGTAGCATTTATTCGGGTTTCCGAGCCCACACGATCTTTTGCCAATACCAGCCATGTTTCTTTCCAGAGCGGATTTCGCGCCTCAAGTGAGCGATGTAAACCTGGATGTCCTCTTTAGTCCAGTTACCCAAAACATTAGTCATGAACACAATCAGTCCTTCAAAGTCGGCTTCCATGGCTAGCTGTACGTATTGACCGATCTCTCGAAGTTTTAGGTCTTTTGGCCAACTGCCAATTGGTGACTGTTGCGATCGAGAACGTTAGCGAGACCAATATGCCGGAAATTGAGATGAAATATGCTTGAAAAGTCCTGACCTTGTACTTGTGCTCATGTAGATCAACAAACCCAGCTTCCTCCAACGACTTGTTCTGAACTTTGTCTTGAAAGACAGTGAAAGTTCGGCCTATCTTTTGGCCGCCTTCAACAAATATCTTGCCCCACTGACCCATAGCATCACTTTCTTCAATAGTATTATCGTCGCTCTGTATGTGCGCTGATGGTTCCATGGTCTCAATTATTCCACCAGGCTTGAGGCATCTGTAGGCTTGTTTAAAGAGGGCAGTCCAGTCAGCGATGCACCCGCTCAAGAAACGAATGTGCACGTAATCGAGAGAAGCGGGGGCGAAAGTCCACTCTTGGGTGCAGTCGTCAATTTGGCTACACAAAGAGAATTGTTAGAAAATCTTATTAGGTAGTTCTGTGAGAAATATCGTATGAAGAAAGGTTTCCGTGAAATTAGAGTTAGATATGATGTAGTGGAGCCATGAACGAATCCTTCGTATGCCTAGGCACTTACAATTGGAGATTGGGTGGAACCCAGCTCGGTTGAATGGGAGAGATGTCAGTTCCAATGACCTCAGCCCCAGGGAACTCATCGGCGAAGTCACTAGATAGCGTTTGTTAGCCTTCATCGCTTAAAAAGAAGACAGGTCAGCTTACATGGCCCACATTCCTATGAAGTGACGACAGGAATCAGATTTTTGGACATGAAAGGAGAAACGATAAGCTGTTGTATAGGCTCGACGTACCTGTTCCTGTTCCGATGTCGACTACCGTCTGTAGATAAATGTCAGCATATCAATACGGGATTGAAATAGCGGACTCTGCCTGATTAAGACTGACCTTTATTTTCTTCTCATCAAGGTCTGCCAGAAAAAGCTTTCCATCTAGACCCAGAGTCTGAACATGATGGCTTTCAATCCATGAGTATCGACCATAATGTCGAATGAGGTGGCTTGGAGATAGAACTTACTTGATATCTGCAGCTTCATTTTGTTGTTCATCGTTGGATCCCCTTGCCCATATGTATTAGCTTCAAATACCTTCTCGGATAACGGAGAGATCCATCTACCAGTAGTGCGCATCTCCCTGCTCACTATGAAATCTTCGACCAAGAATGGTCCTGTACTTTAGGATGCTAGAGGTGATAGACGCAGTTGAGCTGTGAGAATCTCCCAGCGCTGAGTCAGTATCATCGTCATCGGGTACCTCCTGCAAGGGAAGAACATTAGCCACATTTTGCAGAAGGTGGGTTGCTCATTTGTACTTCTGCTGCATCTACCCAGTGCTGGGGAGGGAGAAGGGCCGAGGTCCCTGGCTCGGCAGTAGTCGTCGCCTCCGGAACCGTCGGCGCGGTAGTAGTCTCCTCGATTCTCTCAGACATTTTGAAGATGCACAGAGAGAAAACAGAGTGGCATGATCGAGAGACGGGGAAGACACAGAGTGCAGTTGGAGCGGAGAAGAGTCGATTGCCCACTTAAGCGAGGTTTCATTCCAGAATGGAACCACATCACACAACCCATACTGAAGCTAGTGACTGTGATGTATGCACGTCCGGCTGCCTCACATGGGCAAACCAGCATTAACATGGGGATCTGCATTCAATCACACGTTGATCCTAGAGGTGGTAGAAACCGTAGGACGGATCACTGACGAATCATTCTGACTTCAACGATCTCATTATCAAACTTTGCATATCTATGTACGATAACATCCTTCCCAGATAGCGTAATTCCTTTAAATGGCAGTTTCACTGAGCGCGGTTTCCCCAATTCGCAACTCGAACGCCGGCCGGCTAAAACTGGGGTTTCCCGTTCCCTCTAGCCATTTGGCTTTTCCTCCAACGCATTGTCACGGCGCTTGGCGATAGTTGTCAGCTCCTTATAGGCCCGGGGGTGAAGCCGGCAGTGGAAGGCATTAGCGTTGCACTAGCGGGCCGCTCTTTCAAATAGCCGAGCAACAGTTTTATTATTCAAGAAATACCGCAATGGAAAGAGGAAAGAGGAAACATAAGGTACGTAGAACAAATGATCTCGTCGTGTGAACTTGATGGACAATTTTATTGGACGGTTTCTACTCATTTTGTGCTGCGTATGATTTCAGAACACATCAGGAATGGGAAATCAGGAATGCTCCTCGACAGGTATGAATCAACCTATTGTAAAACGGGGTTTGGAAAAGATATTTAAATCACTAGAATAAACTTCAAGTGTTGGCGAGATCTGTAGCCCTAGACTTCGGAACCCATGAGGCATCGTCTGATGTTTTCAGTTGAGTCACGTGTTGTTCAACTCAGAACTCAGAACCGGTAGCTACCATGGTCTATTGGTCTAGTGCCTCCTGACCAAGCTGGTTCAAATGCTGATTGCCATCATAGCTTGATTGAAAACTTGTTTCGGAGGCTTTCACCGTACTTGTTCCCGTATCCATTCGAGCGAGTAAAATGGGGGCATACGTTTCTCTCATGAGAATAAGACCCAGAATTGTTTGAACGCCGCCCTGCTGCACACTTAGTGATCTGCTCAGTAACTAGGTGGAGGGTAGCCCTTTTACGATAATACTGATGATCCATAATGTCCATCACCAACTCAAATCCGCAGCTACAAAGCCCCCAATAATAGGGCCAAGTATCTATATCACTGAATGTTAGTCACCATAGTCTACATGAGCTGTTTGGAAAAGGCTAACAGGGACTAGGAGCGGGCTAATGCCGAACCCAGCCATTGCCGCCCCCCTCTTCTCAACAGGGACCAAGTCTACAATGGTGCCACCGCCGATATTAACAGGCGCAGCGCCGGCGCAACCAGCTAGGAATCGGCATATTAGAAATGATGCGAGGTTCTTAGAAGTGGCGCAGTCAATAGTGAAAGCAAGAAATACCACATTGCAGATATGATAGATCCATGGGCGGCCATAGAGCCCAGAAAGTGGAGCAATCACCAAAGGGCCCGACGCGAACCCCAGTAGGTAAATAGAAACGGTGAAAGAAGCAATAGTTGAGTTTGTGATGGAAAATGCGTCCACTACCTCTTCTGCAGCTGGGGAAAATAATGTTACGGCAAGGCTTCTATGGATGTAGTCAGTACTATGATTCAATTATTCGAACAGAGGCACCCTGAGTATACCATACACTACTAATGTGATGAAGCTGACGAGAGCAATATGTGTTACTCGCTGCGTCCTGGGCCAGTTGTAGGGATATCGTGGGTCATCAGGCCCCCCCCCCCCAGTCAACCAAGGTGTCTTAGCCTTGTGAATCGGGTCTGTGTTCCATAGCGATTCGATCTTGTTGCTCGCTCTGAGCTGAGCCCAGATGAGAGCGTGCCAACTGTAGTTTCATATTGGCGCCGGGACTACCTGTTTAAATACTTATATTGTGATAGAAATCACACGGTGTAGTCAATGAAATGGTCAGATCAGCATCTTCACTTAGGTCGACCATCCGAGGCCGAAGTTGCCTCATCTGGGAACCGGGATCGGGGGATCGGAGGGTCGGAGGGTCGGGTCGCTGTGAACCCGACTCGTCAGGTCATTTTCGTTGCGGCACTGTTGACCAATCAGATTGTCAGTATAAGTGGAGATATGGGTATATGAATCAGCCCAAGCAGTTGTCCATCGAGATACCTCGATCAAACGAGAAGGCTCATGCAAGAAATGGATACGTCACCCTCAGAGCCATCCACAGGCGGGAAACCGCGCCCTCCGCCGAATAGACGCAGAGATAAGGACCAGCTATCATGCGAGTTGTGCCGGAGGCGAAAGTGAGTATTTCCGTCCATTTTCGCGTGCGGGGACACCCATCTGACTGCATAAATTAGGACGCGGTGCGACCGACAACGGCCCTGCAGCACATGCTCAAACCGAGGGCTATCTTCTTCCTGTGTTTATCCTGTCAGCTCACGCGCTACAATTGTCCATGGCAGTTCGACCGGTGTTCAGGGTGACCTAAAAGGGAGATTGGCTGCCTTGGAAGATCAAATTGTCTCTTTATTAGAGAGACCCCACGTCCCGTCAGTACCAAGTACCACCGCCACACCGTTGGACAGCACTCCTGGGCTGGTCCATTGTACACCCGATCATGGACTCCGCGGCAATCTTCACTCTACCTCAACCGAGATCGTATATGTCAGCCACGTCCATTGGACCTCGATCCTCAATAGCATTATTGAGCTCAAAGACGAGATTCAACAGCAAAGTGAAGCGGAATCTTCACAGATCTGCAATTCCTCTGCAAGGGCGTTTGCTGGACCACAGCTACTCTATGGATGTACCTTAACATCCTTGGAAAACCTCCTCACAATCCTGCCCGCACGGGAGGTGGTAGATCGCTTGGTGTTGACCTATTTCCATGACATAGAAATGGCGCCATGTGAGTGTTTTGTGAAATCCAATCACCTTGACTCCTGGAGGTTACTACGTAGGTAGTTCCGTATCACTGACGAATTATTTACTTTAGCATTTCCGTGTCTCCACGAAGAAACCTTTCTCCGACAGGTACAACTTCCTTGACACCTAACAAAGTCACATCTACGCACCGTACATTACAGTTTACAAGACTAAAGCACTACATCGGGAACGTCGTTCAGGTCCAGTCATAGCTAACAGATAACATATCTAGTACGAAGAATTTTGGGAAGAACCATCAGAAACATCTATCATCTGGCTAGGCCTGTTATTTGGGGTCATGTCACTGGCATCTCAGTTCAAGTGGGGTGGAGACGATGAAGAAACCCAGCCACCCAACCTGTCAGATGGAGCGCAGTATGCCACGGAAATCGTGCAATGTCTTTGCCTGGGTGGATATGCTGATGGAGGACCTCACGTCGTGGAAGCCCTGTTGCATTATATGATGATTGAGCATTTGTCACGTCCTGATACGGAGGCCAAAGTCTGGCTCGTTTTGGGTACCATTCTACGTATAGCCTTACGCATGGGTTATCACCGTGATCCCTCGCACTTCCCAAATATGACCCCCTACGAAGGCGAAATGAGAAGGCGAGTGTGGGCATTCCTCTATTCTGCTGATATTATGCTATCTGCGCAGGTTGGATGCCCGAAACTAGTCCAGGAGGGCCAGTGGGATACTCAACCTCCGCGGAATTTATCCGACAGCGATTTCAACGAAACGAGCACAGAAATTCCTATACCACTGCCGAGCGATGAGTCTACGACAATACAATACATTCGAGCTCGGTACAAAATGGTTGCTGTAATGGGAATAATGTACCAAACAGCCATGAACACAAGTCGAGAGTCCTGCGACCTTCGAGGCTTGAATAGGCTCCTAGACGAAACTTATGATTCTCTCCCGCCTCGCCTCAAACTTACAGCAAATGGAGACTGGCTTTTCGGCTCAGTCAAGGACATCGTTCAGCGAATAATCATGGCTGGTTTCCTTCATAAAGCGCGAATTATCCTCCACTGGCAATTCTTGGTCGCATCTGGTCCGCTTAATGACCCGAGCGAGATTCATAATGCCCAAGACATCTGCGCCAATGCCGCGCTTCAGGTTCTGAAAAACCAGCAAATCTTAGAAACAGCAATAGAGCCTGGAGGGCCCTTATTTCTTTCCAAGATCAAGATGTCATCAACGATATCGAACGAGTTTCTTACGGCAACTACCATTTTGTCATCATTGCTTTGCCAGGCCATTCCCTCGCCTACTAGACTGAACAAAAGTCTGAAATTGGAAATTTTAGCAACTCTCAAAAATTCGTACAGGATATGGGCCCAATCAAGTAATTGGTCACGAGAGGCAAGGAGGGCGACTGAATTACTGCAACTTGTATTCAACAAGGTGGACCCTGGGACTATGTTTCTTTAACACACGGTGTTAGGGTGAGCCAAGCGTTGGATGTCAGGTTGATTGTAGCTTTACCTTAATTCACGAATCATCTTTTCTCGAAGAGAGATTCGCAAGAAAACCATGCAATGGGGTGATTGAATATTTGGGGGTTTGAAACGCTTTAATTTCTATCACAAACACTCTCATCAATTTCACGTTGTTTATCGTTTTCTCATAATACCTCGAACATGTAAAACCAAGCAGCCGAGGACGTCCTTTAGTTCCAACCTACCATAGAAATAGGTAACCCCGCCGTGATAAGGGCAGCGGATTACCTTTTCAAGGTAGATAGGTAGTCATTTCAACCATTTTTAATGCACTTCTCGTCCAACTCTCTCCCCTCCCATGAATCATTGGTTGTTGAATATCCTTGAATCGCAAACTCCTTCTCCTCTGCAACTGGGCTTAGCCTCGCTTTTCCTCAGAGGCGTTCTCCACATCACGGGCTTCCTGCTTGGGGCCATCGTTACTGCGATTGCGGTACATAAAGTACTGGCTAAAGACACCGCAGTCTTCCAGTAGGTTGATGATGCTGCCGCCCAGCCAGCTGAGGTTGATAAGCATGTATCGTCCATAAATACCACTCGCCTCGCCAGATCTGCAGGTTGTACCGGCGCATTTAGGTTCGTAGGCGAAGATGGAGAGAACGTAGGTGACATTTCCCAGACAGGAGAAGATGAAGAATAGCATGGCGAGGCCTTCTGTTGTTTTTCGCTTCCAGTTTAAATATAGCTGGGGTAGTCGTGAGGCGATATATGTGACTGCACCGAGGTATCCAAAAACCTGACCTGTAGTGTTGAACTCGAGGGAGTCTTCGCTTTGAACTTCCTCGTCCCTCTTTTGACCGGAGACCTTGACACTAATAAGCCATCCAAAGAACCCAGCTGTCAAGACAATCAAGACAATAAGAGTATTCCACAAAAATGATCGAAGAAGAGCACGCGGCGGTTTCGGGGCAGGATTCCGTGGTTGATCCGGAGTGGTAGAGGAAGCATCTGATGTGTCTGAGCCCCGTCGGTCGCTAAGGATGTCCTTATCCAAAACTGATTCATCAGATGAAAGAGCGTTGATATCGTATGGTTCAATAGGAAGAGTTGAAAGGCTATTGAGGTCATATGATTCGACAGGAGCCGCGGCCGGGTTTGTAACAGGTGTGCTAGGTTTGCGAAAGATGTATCCGCGATAGAAAAACATTTGACCTAGAAGGACAAGGTCTGCAACAGTATAGTAGACAGCGAGGATAATCTATGGTGTGATTACGTTAGTGCGCCGGCCGACAGCTGGGGGGCCTTCTAATAGTCTCGTACCATCGACGTCAGGACGCCTTGTAGGGTAGATCCAATGATATTGAAGATATCTCCAACCAACCAAATGAGAATAAAATGAAGAGAAAGAGCATCGGCATTTTTCCTTTTGAAATTTTGCAAGATTTGAGGTGTGAAAACGACAGCTAGGTTGAGGTGTTAGCAAAGGGACGTTGCAGTTAAGTAAGAAGGCATCATACTCCAGCATGCAATTGACATTGCACTAGATTAAAAAATAGTGGTTAGCAGGCATAGGCCATGGTATTATCATTATTAAGGACTTACCCGAAGATGCCCGAGGCAGCTTCAAGATCGAGGACCAGCATGATGGCGGTGGTTGTAGTCGTTGTTTGACTAAGGTAAGTCGAAGTTTGAGAGCACAGAGCGTTTGATGATGCGATGTTAATAAGATCTGACGAGACCCCTATCTTAATATGGAAACGCAAAGAGATGCGCGAGTCAGTAATTAAAGACAAGGCCATGTACCGCTTTTGTATCGGATCGATACCATCTGGTGAATGGCATGTTGGACATGAGATCTTCATTCGGTCATCTCTCCAACCTCCATCATTCGTTCTGATGCCGTTGCAATAGGAATGCGAAGTGTGGGAACCCGTGATGGGAAACCGCCGAAGCGCCGAAGCGCCAGACCATCCGACCCGCTTGGACATTTTGCATGCAAGGGACGACTTTAAACTTCTTTGAACTCTCTGACACTCGCATACATGTCGAGAAGAAGACTACGTGTCGATGCCGCTAGGATATTCCCACGTAAACGAGATGTCCTGGGGCACCTATAGAACCTCGAAGATGCCAGAATTTGAGATTGCAAGCCTATACACAGCCCCAATCAGCCCTGACATCATCAATGTGATGTTTTGTGAATTTCATACCACCGGAAAGGCGGTCTACGTATCTCTCCTCATTAAACCTAATTCTGGCCACCAGCTTGACATGTGTTGTAGGTCATCAGCCTTGGCACACCCTTACAATCTTCATATTTCGGCACAAGTCCATATTTGACAGAATCGACTTGAAATCTAGACCACCGTCGACTAA
The DNA here is from genome assembly GCA_014621425.1 of Cylindrodendrum hubeiense. Lineage (NCBI taxonomy): Eukaryota > Fungi > Ascomycota > Sordariomycetes > Hypocreales > Nectriaceae > Cylindrodendrum > Cylindrodendrum hubeiense. The sequence continues at coordinate 71,388 of JAANBB010000032.1, forward strand.
ATGTTTTGCTCCTTCTGTCCGGTTTGACAGAAATGTTCATAAAATGTGGCTCCCATGACGAGGGCACGTTTCCTCCCAGACGTTTCCCAACCTCCTGAGGATCATGTCTCCCTTCAAAACGAAGGAGGGTGATCCCGTTTCACGTAGAAAAGTGGTCAAAGCGCGTTGTCGACATAGAGATTACGCCTTGCGCCTTGATGATTTGATGATCTGGAAGCCACTTGATGGCTGGGATATGTAAGTGCCATTTTCGGGCCGATGGTGGCGCCTATTCTTATTGCGGGTAAGACACGTTTCTCTGGCCACACAACCAAACTAGGCTAGATAGCAGGGAGGCCCCTGGATTAAAAAGTGTAAATAACGCTAGAGATTCAATAATTGTCGGTTATGAGCGGCCTAATGGGGTTCCTGAGGGGCTATGTCAGTGATATTCGACGATTTTCCTGACGACGTCCGAGTTGAAGTCATTCAGACGACTACCACACCCCACTAGTAACGTCTACTGCACATGATACGACCTCCTTATTAACACATGAGACCTGGATCATGTAATCAGATGATTGAGATATCTGCCGTTGTGCTACGATTCGCTGTTCGCCCTCACGTAATCTCTGGGATCCGTTGAGTATCACTGCAGACGAGACGGATGGTGTCGCAGTGAGAATAATTGATAAAATCGAAGAGGTTTAAATAAAGGGCCATGGGTGTATTCCTGACCTCGGCAATAAACTATACCACAGAGTGGAGAGTATAGTAATATTGTGTTCTTCGACCCGCTAGTTCCAGATACAATTTTGGCACTATACCCATCGTTTTCTACTGTGAGCACCTAAAATGCGGGGTATTAATGGCGTGATAGCAATCATCCATATGAAGCCAATGATAGTCAAGCAAATTGTTTGCATTTACGCGCTCTCCAGGCTCAGAGATTTAGATCCTCGAGGGTAGATCATGTAGCAATTCGGTACCATAGTCTGAACCCTTCAAATGCTCATCATACTCTTCACCATAGAATGTAGAGTATAGATAGATGACCAGATCTTAACGCCTTGGGCATCCAAAAATCTGTCTGCGTAGCAAGGAGGTAAGGGGTGTGGCGTTCCTCATCCCAGCGTCGGGTCATGTCTTGCCCGCTACTAGTCGCCGGTGGACCCTGTGACTTACTAGGCACATAGCTCGGTTCGTCTCAAGTCCGGGAAGCTTACTATTTGACTATCGGCTCATCGGGGTGCTCGAACTGGCCGTGAAAAGTTCTCTCGGCCGATGATATGGTTGAGTGTCCATACCAATCGAACAATGTGACCCCGCAGGTGCTTGGAATATCTCCGAAAACCTGCATGACAGCTCTTATCACAGAGACTGGGGCGTCGATCTCGAATTTGTAGAACAGACCATACCCTGATCTCAGGCGGACAATGAAACACGGCCAGCGCCCAGATGTCGCTTTTGGGTCGGAGAGAAAGTCGAGTATCGTGAAGATGTATCTGAGGGTCCATCACGTTCACCTTCATGACACCGAGCCGCTGAATATAGATTAGCGTCGGCTTTGGCTACTTGACAGCTCACATGGCATGCCAGCCAAGGTCAGGTCCTCCTCGTTATGCAGTGAGACAAGTTTTGGATTGAAGGCCCCGATACTGGCATGACGAGACATAAATGTCGGCCATTTGGATCTTGAATGTGGAATAATCGGCTGTAGATGACATACCTCGGGTCGTCGCTCCATCTTGCCGTGATGCGATAGCTCAGGATGACATTCGCTTCGAGGGATGATAATTCTTTGGCTACAAATATTTTCAAGGCCAGTCAACCTAGCTTCACTATATCGAATGTCGCCCGAATAGTCGCATATCCTCCATGGCTGAGCTTGTGAACGATTCGGTGACGGCCACCGTCGTGTCGGTCTCCGAGGTGGCCAGGGCGGAACCCGCGGCGCTGGAAGCACTGCATGTCTTCAGTCTGGGCGACATTTGGCAAAAGGAAACAAGTAAATTCGCAAACTTCGTCATATTCATGATTAGAAGGCTCGCTTAAGCGCAGATTTGTTTGAAAACGGAAGAGTTGATCAGATTAAGTGAAAAGTCCGACAATTATGCGCATGCTACCTGCCCAATTGCCCTGTAATGGACGAGGCTGACGTAAACATAACCGATATCGACGGCGTAGTTGGAACCCACGGGCCAGTCTTTACCCACTTCGGCTTGTGGCTGGACGGCCACATCTCCGGCTTGTCGTGTCTTACCCCGCCGTCGAGAAGCATCAATTCTCTTGCTCGCTCTGTCGCCATGTGCCGAGACGCTCAATGTTCCTGAAGCCGTCGTCTCGCCCTCAGTGCGCCGTATCGTCTCATCACCGCGATTGAATTGGGGCTCCCGGGACAGGATGCAGCACACCAGCTTGCCCCTGACCAAGCGGCCGCGAGCCGCCGTCGCGTGTAATGCCTGTCGCCAGACCAAGTCAAAAGTAGGATTATTCTCTTCAGTTGACCAACAGCCATGCTGACCCCGCCAGTGCGACAGCAACAGACCTGTATGTGGGCGCTGCGCGGCTCGGAACTCCGAGTGTGTCTACACCCAGACGGTCTGGGACAAGCGACTGGAGCGCCAAGAAGACCGAAGGTCAGTAGCCTCCAGCATGAGAAAATCACATGGGAAACGCGCAATCTAAATCCCATAGGAAATTACAGAGCGCTCTTGGCGTTGAGAAACCAAGTGTCTGAACTGAAGGCTCAACTGGCTGTGGCTTCAACCTCGGGACAAGATCCAAACAGCTACGACCAAGGGATACCATCACTGCCCAAGGATGCTGCTGTAGAAGTCTCAGAAGCTGGAAGTCTGGACACAAATCCCGAATCAGCCGCTGACATTCTCGCCACGGGCGCTTTCGACCGCCTGCCAGCAGCCGAGATTGGGTACTTTGGTGAGCGGTACTCATCCCCTGGAAAAGCCACCATTGCTCACTAATTTACAAGGCCCCAGTTCGAACCATGCGCTGTTTCGGTCTATGACAGCCTTCGTCACCAAATTAGGGGCCCGCGACTCACACCTCTTCCAAGAAAACCCGGTCGCTGAAAGATCCGGTCCCTCGCTCCAGGTGCCAGCCTCCGGACCCGGCGATTCAGCGAGGCGAGGGGGCGAAGAAGGGTTCCCTAATGCCCAGACCTGCATCGAGTGGATTGCGAGATTCTTTGACACCGTGGGTGCGGTGCTACCGTACATAAGTGAGGCGCCACTACTGAGAGAGGCCAATCGCATGGGCACCAGAATATGGACCGACTCGCCGCACTCGCGATCTACAAAGGCTTTGCTATACATTGTTTTCGCTCATGCTCTGTCTACGTTGGACGATGGATCGCCGGAGCCTTTTTATCACCGATCCCTTGGGCTACTAATGACTAATGAGCAATCTGTGTTCAGTTGGAACTTGGAGACGGGTGAGCAATAGCATTCATGTCAATCCACTTGAGGCTAATACCCAGTAGTCATAGCATTGCTCCTCGTGGGAAGCTACCAGCAAAATAGCCAACGCGCCATGCCCAGTCTGACTACTCATGTTCTCGCAGTCAAAGCTTCGTATCAACTTGGTCTTCACTCCCCATCAACATACGACGGTCTAGGCATACAAGAAAAAGAACTTCGGGCGAAGGTTTGGTTTGCAGTCGTGATTCAGGACAGGTCCGTTACACTGTTGCCATCTTGAAAACCCCCGGTGCTAACATTGCGCAGAATCTTGAGTGCCGCCCTCGGACGACCGTGTCTTATCCCGCCACACTATGTTCAGGTCGAAATTCCAGACAGTATTTCACCCAGCAAGTACGCAGCTGGAACCGTCACTATGTCATCTTCTTTGAAGAGCTCGATATACTTCAGCCACCTCATGTGGGTTTCGCCGTCGGTATTTGCTATGCCAATACACTAATTCTTCTAGATCTTTACATCAAATTGTGGGAATCACGCTGGAAACTGTTTACAGTGCGAACATAGGATCTACCCAAATGCAACCGAGGGACCTCACCTTGAAGGCCGTTGAGTTGCTAGACCAACTTGAGCAGTGGCGCGATCACAACGCACATTTTGTCATTCTTAGCTCGAAATCCGACCTTGCTTCCTGGTCTGCCGACATGTTTCAACCCGAGTCTCATGTTATTCTTCTATCCCTATTTTATCACAGAACCATCATGTTGGTCAGCACACCTGTTCTGATGGCAGTTCTCGAACAAGTTATAAACCCCACCTCTGGCGGTGACTTGTCTGGTATGCTGAGAGACGTTTCTGCTTCTGTACTGAAGCGAGACTGGGAGTCAATAAAGGGATTCCAGAGGATTCTTTCGGCCATTCTACGGCATGCGCGGCCGTTTCTCAAAAGCAATGCCGTATGGTGGGTGTGTAATTTCACAGGTATGATGCTGTCAACAAGGTTTCTTGGGGAGTACTGACCGAAGCATAGCTCTCACCATGTGCTGGCATGGCTTAGGATTATGGTTGATTTGCATGCGTTCCGCGAGTTTGCCACCAGCAATCGGAATCATTAGCTCCGACGTCGAACTCTTCATGGTTGAAGGGCTCGAAACGTTGAAGTCCGTGGGAGGATCCAGCATTATGACTGGCAAGGCACATCGGTTTTTGCAACGGATAATACATCTATTGAAAACCATGGGTGAGTGCTCTATCATCTACCTGACCCCCCTGATTTGGCCTGTTCTGTTATTACTATACTGACATGTCATCGCAACCCGAAGGTCTCAACCCAGGCGAGCAACAGGGCTTGCTCGAATCTGGAGGCAGTCCCTTGACCAAGGAGGCCCTGCCTCAAGACAATTTCTTGGACTTCATGTTTGGCTCCGTTGATGATTTATTCTGTCAACTGGGCGACAATGACTTCCTAGGGACCGAGTTGCTCAGCATGGACCAGGACGTCAATACCTACGATGCGTCGGGCTTCTTATAAGCACGGCATTGTTGCTGGTCCTTCATTGTAAAATGCAGAAATTATTTGTACCAACTTGTTCAATTGCCGCTAAATATATATTGGATACTACAATTCCACAAACCGGAGCTAGATCCGGGGGGTACTTTCACCTTTGACCAGTCCTTGATACAACTCCTCAAACTTCTCTCCCGCAATCTTCATACAATCGTGGCCGTAAATCATTTCTTGGACTTCAGGAGAGGCCCACTTGTCAGGCACCTTCTTTCCATTCTGGTTAGCATCTGAGAACATCTTGTCCCTCTCGGCCTTTGCCAGCCCATCGCCAAGGTGGAGCGTCCGCCCCGAGGCTGCTGCAAGGTCAACAAGAGTGGTGGTACGCTCCTTTCGCAGGAGCTCGTAGACCTTGAGGCACTTGGTAATAGTCTTGGGCGAAGCGTCAGGAGCCCGCGCCAAAACCTCTGCGAGAACAGCGGCGTCCTCGATTGCCATGCCTGCGCCTTGGTTCAGGTGAGGAAGTGTGGGGTGGCAGGCATCTCCGAGAAGCGCAATAGTGCCGTGAGTCCAGGTAGGCAGCGCCTTGTGGCCGCGTAGCTTCCACTCGCAGACCTCGCCGTCGGGAACCATGTCGAGCATGCGCTTGACAAGGGGACAGAAGTCGGAATAAACGTCCATCATAGCCGTCTTCGAGCCCTTGGTGGTGTAGGTAGCCGTGGGCGCTGCGGCGAAATTGGTATCCGGCTGAGTTGACGATAGGTTGTAAATTGACTGGCCGGCAACAGGGTAAGCGATCCAGTGACGCTTTGCGCCGATCCATCGTGTGACCTGGTTGCTGTTGAGGAGCGCTGCCATTTCAGGATCCGCCATCATCTTCTCGCGGGGAAGCATGATGCGGTAGGCAGCCTGGCCGGTATCTTCGGCGACTCCAGGGGCTCCAACCCTGGCGAGAAGCTGGGTGCGGACTTGCGATTTGACTCCGTCGCCAGCGAGCAGAATATCGCATTGGACTTGACGGGGCTCGCCATCCCGAGGCTTCACGGTGAACAGAGGAGTGGGAGTGAAATGGTCGATGCCTTCAAAGGTGCAGCCGAAACTCCAAGTAATGGCAGACTCCTTCTTGCAAGCGTCGTAAAGACCACCGGCAAGAGATGCACGGTGGCCGGTACAGTGGGGGTAGCCGTACTTCTCACGGATATTGGGCATTGTGACGTGAGTTAATTCCTGGTTAGTGGCACCATCTGTTGCTGTTAGACATGCTGTTCCAATCTGACAAGATATCACTAGGAGTGTTTACCTCTGATACTCGCTTCCAGCACTTCCGTGGCTTCAGCTTCAATGCCCTCCCAACACCCAAGTCTGCTCAACACGCGAACCAGGTTTGGTGCCATTTGGATACCGGCGCCAACGAATCCGAGGTTGGAAGCCGTCTCGAAGACCTCGATATTTTTAAACCCTTTCTTGGCGAGAGCCAGAGCGCTGGCCAAACCGCCCATTCCTTTCCCGAGTTTTAGGCCAATTCTTCAGACGCCGGGAGGGGATCTCACCTGCACCAATAATGGCGATGCGCAAATCGGTGGGGTCTCGCCCCGAGGCTGCGTGTCCGTTCATGTTGAGTTGTGTATCGTCCGCAACGGGGGTTTCAAAGTGTCCTGGGTGGTTTGGTGATTCGAGACTACGGTTTCACTACGCGCGACGTATATATACCTCGAGGAGTAACCTTTACCCGGCATCGGCACCGGCATCGTCCTGTGGCAACATCTCCAACTAACATGTCCGGCTTCTGCGCGGAAGTCGACGCGCAGCCTTTTCGGGTATTCGAGTTCCGGTTGGCCAAATCGGCAGCCAATCAACCGAGGCGTATCCGCTTCCCCCGCCGGAATCTGGGGCATGGGGAACCAATTCTCGGATCCTACTGGTAGTTTGAGCCGCTAGCATCATAACGATCGCCCTGCAACTCCACAGACCGGAGGTCAAGCCGACCAGAAGACAGCTTAGCCCAATGAATATTCAGCTTTTACAATCATTTCCCATCGTCTCCATTTGATGTTTGCCTAGCTGCCTGGGTTTGGTGTGGGCAAAGCGGAACGACGAGGCTGAGAGCCACCTGCTCCGCTTGACTTGCCCTGATTATTTCCGCTTTTCGGGTTATAAAGCCGCGTAGTTTCGGACTGGTTAGTCTCAGGTGGGCTTCGGTAGTAGTGGTCGGCAAAGAACATCGGCCACCGGACTGGGCAGCATCGGCACTTACAGATCCAAATTATTTGGAGCCAATTGAGGATTTGAGTGGAAATGCGTTGACTTTCTTTTCAGGACGCTTTCTCCACGACGACGGTGACAAGTTGATCCGCACACGAAAAACCCGACAGATAACATCCCTCAGCACCCACTCTCGATATCAAGACACATTGCCTACTTCGAACTAGCTCAATCCGGCCACTGCGGGTCTTCGCGATGAACCCGCGTCTTTCTCCTTCAACCCATGTTATTTCCAGATTGGAATGGGCAGATCATTCCTGATCCAGCGAGGAAGTGGGAAACAGTCGCATAATCACTACCAAAAGTGGGGGAAGTAGTGAATTTCTGATAAGCCATCCACTGTTCCGTCCGATAAACGGCGTCTTGGAGACCGACCGGAGACTTGATTGCCGAACAAGTATCGATTCAGAGTAGAGGGCATCTGTCACTTGTTTTTGTTGGTTCTGTAATATTGAATCTTGCCGTCGATAATGTATTTCTATTCTGTCTTTTTAATTTGGTGACTTAGATCTCTTTTTAGGACATCGGACAATAGATGAGCAAGGCTACCCTACACCCAGTACACATATCTTCACATTTTTCAACGGATATTCACTTCGTATAGATTATGAATAGATCAATAATAAACGATTAATCTTGCAAAAGATTGGCATTGAAATTCCTGACGATTCAATTGGGCTACTAGGATGGCTTATACAAAGTATCGCCAGCGAGGGTCCTTTTCGCCATCCCTAAGCTCACTAGTGTCAACATCCTCGGCCTTCACTACCATCCCTTGTGCTTGATCACGGCGTTGATTGTCCTTTCGCATCCACATTCCAAGCCAAAATGTGAAGAAGATACACGTCAGGTTGCAAGCGGCGGTTGCGATGAGAGTTGGTGCGTACCGAGGCGCGTACGTAGTTCTGAAAGTCGCAGAGCTGAGGATACCGCCCAGATTGCCCAGACCAACAAGAAGTCCGGTGGTGGCCGCCCGGGAATTTTCGTTAACATTATTGTTGTTGTGCCAAGAGTGGACGAGACAGCTTGGGATGTATGCACCAGCAGCCACCAGGAATGTTGCGAAATAAGCCACCCCCTTATTGGCCTCTGCATCAATCGCAGCTAGGATGATTAGGCCGCACATGGACAAAGCGAGGGACCCAATGATGTGAAATGTCCGTTCACGAACCCGGTCAGAGTGAAAAGTGACACAGAGAAGTACAAGAAATCCCACAAAGTTGGGTGGGACGGTGAGCAGGTTTGTGACAACAGTGCTGTATCCAAGGCGCCTCAAAACGAGAGGAAGGAAGTTCGCGCAGGTCGAAAAAGCAACTGGGTAGGTAAAAGAGATCACACACCACGGGAAAAACTTCCAGTTGTTCCATGACGAGAAACATTCCTTCAGGTTAAAATCGACCTCCAGCTGTTGAGATCCGTCACGGAGGAGCCGAACTTTGGCAGCCTCTTTCTCATCATCTGTGAGGAACCAGGCGGTATGAGGAGATGCTGGAAGCCACCAAAATGCGAAAAAGGCGAAGATGAGTGTCAGTCCACCCTCGAGGAGGAACAGATACTGCCATCCCTTGATGGCCGTCCCTTCAATTCGGAAGACGCCGAATGAGATGAGACCAGAGAAGGCCGCGGCTAGGAGAGCACTGCCAAAGAAGATTGCAATTCGGAATCCGAGCTCTCCACGGGTGTAGAAGAGCGTCAGATAAAAGACAGTTCCAGCAAAGAAGCCTGCCTCCAGTGCGCCAATGAGAAGGCGGACAACCAACAACCCAGCAAAGTCTTTGCAGGCGACTTGAATCATTGACAACGCGCCCCATCCAAACATCAAACTTGGGAGCATCACGCGGCCCGAGAAGCGCTTCGTGAGCATGTTGAGAGGGAGGTCGCAGAGTCCATTGGGAACATAGAATAGCAAAATCAGGAGCGAATATTGCTCGCCAACAAAGTGGAGATCATCACTCATACCATCGGTTTCGGCGTTGCCTAGATTGCTCTTGATGACTGTTAGAGTGATTTTATCATCGGCCTATTAGATTGAGAATACATACACGATCCACAGAATTGAAAAAGTACATGATGGACAGATAAGGCAATAGGTACAGATCCATCTTCCTGACTAGATAGTGCTGTTAGTCTGCATGTAAGATCCTTCGTGCTTCAAGCGGCTTACCATATGCTCTATCGAGGGCTTTATCAATGACGACATTGGTGGAACTCCCGATCTCGATCCCTTCTGATGGGACGCTGTCAGACCGGGTCTGAGACCCCAGATTCTTCTCGTTGATACCCATCGTGATTGAAGTTCAACTAGAATCGGTGTCGAATGATTCGTTGTCAGAAAAAGGGACAAGATATTTAAACTGGCAGGAATATGGGGCTATAAGTAGTCGCACATTACCGCCTCTCGTCTGAACTATCATTCAGAATGGAGACATGATTCAGGTTCCTGCACAGCGCTAGACTGGACAGAGTCATGATTACCAAGAGAGACCTAAAGATGCATGATAAATGAACAAAATCGTCCCATGAAAGGTACCAAGCGGGCGTAATTATTGGCCAAGCTACGATGATTATCAGCTGAAGCGCAGTCAAGAGTGGGTGATGTTATCAGGACAGGACATGATATCAAGAGTGGGGAGCGTTCGCAGTACAACCGACAGCCCTGCGGGTTTCAATGTAACGCAAACAAGGAAGCTCCTCGAAGAGTTACAAGCATCCCCGGTTGTGCATAGTAGCGAATTAATAACCCGAAATGCAGTAGTAGATGGATGATTCTCTGCCAGTCTGTGGGTCAATTACTTTTAGCTGGCATCTTGTCTACAAAGAAGAGATAGAGAGAGCGACAGACCAAAATGTATCAAATCGTGGCAAGATAAGGATCCATAATAAATTGGGAATCTGTTGGAGGTCTCAGGCCGAAGTAAACTATGATTTAAAGAAGTAGGAAATTCCCATATATCGCAGCATGGCCATGTGAAACGAGGGAAAGCAACGGCTTTTGATGGTTCATATCGTGTAGATTATTAAACTATCTTATCTTGGTATATTTCTACTATGACGCAGCCTCAAATGCCTTCCGGTTTACGGGTGTAAAAGGCTCTCCGCAAAACTCACCCTTATCGTCGACGACCTGCAAGATATTCTTCATCGCATTCAGCTCAAAGTTTATCCGCGTTGTGATAGCCGCGCCGCCGTTGTGGCAGGTCAGCGTCACGTTGTCCATGGCTGCCAGCTCCTTGGAAACCTGCGGCTCATGGTAGTGCACGTCAAGTCCAGCACCAGAGAGCTTGCCGCTCTTAAGCGCCTCGATCAAGGCATCTTCGTTGACGACCTGACCGCGTGCGGTGTTGATGAGTCGAGCACCGTCCTTCATATGTGAAAAGGCTTCGGTGTTGATGAGATCCTGCGTGTGCGCGTTGAGAGGCGTGTGCAAGGTCACGCAGTCGGAAATCGCAAGCAGCTCGTGTAAGGTGGGATGGAAGACTGCTTTGAGCTCTTTCTCGACTTCTGGCGGCGAGCGTACCACGTCGTAATAGTGGATTTCCATGCCTAACGCCGCCTGCGCTTTCTGCGCCAGCAGCTTGCTAATGTTGCCCAACCCTATAATACCAAGTACGTGTCCGCGAGGGTTGTACGAAATGCTCCCGACAAGCTTGTGCATGGCGAAGAACTGGTCCGGGTCGCACGTACGCGCCCCTCGTTGAGAGCGCCAGAAGTTGCGGAAGACGGACAGGATCATAAACAGGGCGGTATCTGAGACGGCTTCATCGCTGCAGCCAGCGCCGTTGGCGTACCAAATGCCTCGGCGCCCCAGTGCATCCGTGTCGGCCCAGTTGAACCCGGCTCCGGCGGAGGCGAAGATGCGCAGTGACGAAGGGAGAAGACCGATTAGTTCGTCGTCCCACTGGCCCATCTCGCCACCGGATTGGAAATGTGGACGATAGATTGCGGCGAAGTCGCCATATCTGAAATACGTTAGATGGATTGTGAGATGGGCAAGGGACGTGGAGGAAGAAACGGCACTTTTTCTCCTTGAGCGCCTTTATAAAGGATGCTCGGTCTGGCTCCTCGTTGGCTACGACATTAAACCGTTTGGTGAAAACGTCGTTAGAGAAGTCATGATTGTACTTGATGTCCTCGCCGAGACGGAGGACAATTGGCTTATTCGACGTCATCCGTAGTTCTGGAATAGCAAAAACAACAATTAAGATGAGATCTTAGTGATGTTTCTCATCTACCAGCCAGCCCACCAGGTATCCCCTCACATTCCACCATTTAAGGACCTGATTCACCACAGACCCCGCGTCTGACGAAGAAGAGGATGGAAATGATCCGGGAACAAGGACTGGGAGTGGGTAGGTGACGGTCGTACGGCCGTAGCGACGGAGATAAATCCGGTTGCCTCATTCGGAAAAAACCTACACCAATGGGTTCGGTGCTTCGCGATTTCTTCCAGTGCGCTTCCAGATTATTTTGCAAACCAAATACTGTCCCATACTTTTTAGACTTGACGAACCTTCTGTCATTTGATGATTAATACTTAGACGTATACCGTATCACAAGGCACAGCTCCAGCATAGCTTGATGTTGCGATGACTGAGCCGTGTAAGGAAAGTCGTAGTTCAACACCATCATAATCACCCCAAGTTTTATATGGGCTCTAGATTGAATGCTTCAATTTGATGCAGTATGGAGCAAATGCCAACAATTCATGAGCTCATCCGGTACAGCAAAACCCAAAAGTTCGTTATCCATCAGGAGCAAATTCCCACGTAGCGATGCCCTGGAAGCTCCACCTTCGTCTTGGAGCTTCCGTACCTCGGTTAGCGTGCGGACTTAACTCCGTAGCGTGAGCCACTGCGGCCATTGCGGCCGATGCCCTGTGGGGATGCGACTTTTTGTCCCTGGCCTAACATTGTGCAATCAGGGCAAGCGTGGAATAGTGCCTAGAATGCGCTCATGAATTGCTCAAAGTTGCAGTATTCCTCTACCTCGCTGCGAACTAAACGTACATGCATCTGCAATTGGTTTCTCTAATTACATTTCCCCTCCAACTACAAGTACTATCATCAGCATGAGCAATCCCTCACAACACATCCTCATCACTGGCGGCGCGGGCTTTGTCGGACAGGATCTGGCCGCCGCACTTGCCAGCAGCTCAGACGACTTGAGGCTGACTCTTAGCGATGTGGTAGAGCCAACCATTCCCAAGTCTGTCAGCCAGCATGCAAGCCGCATAAGCACCGTCAAGTGCGATTTAACCGACCCATCTGTCATCGCCTCACTCTTCAAACAACCGTACACGGCTGTGTACCTCCTCCATGGCCTCATGTCTGGAGGCGCCGAGGCTAATCTCGAGCTCGGCTGGAGAGTAAACTGGGATTCCCACCGAGGCATTCTCGACTTCCTGCGGCTGCACCACCCTGGTGCTGTCGTGGTCTTCCCTTCCAGTCTCGCGGTTTACGGTCCATCCAATAGTGAGGATCCCCCAACCAGCGAGACGACATGTCCGATACCGCAGTCCAGCTACGGGGCGCAAAAGCTGATGGTGGAGACGTATCTTAACGACATGTCTCGTCGCGGGCTTCTTGACGGACGCATTGTCCGCTTGCCCACCATCATCGTGCGTCCAGGCGCACCTTCTGCTGCTGCCAGCTCTTTCGCCAGTGGTATCGTGCGCGAGCCGCTGAATGGCATGGAGACAACATTGCCAGTGGCTAGAGATTTAAAGATGTGGGTTTGCAGCCCAGAAACAGTGGTCAAGAACCTTATCCTTATCAAGGATGTCCCGGCGAATAGGTTTAATCTTACAAGGGTCGTTAACCTTCCCGGTATCTCTGTAACCGTGCAAGAGATCCTGGATGCACTGGAGGCTGTTGGGGGAAAGGAAGCCGTGAGTTTCATAAAGGAGGAGAAAGACGCAAAGGTCGAGGCCATTGTGGGGAGTTGGCCTTACAAGTTTGATACTAGAGTGGCCGAAGAGCTGGGAATGGTCCCCGATGTTCACTTGGTGCAGAACGTGACGACATTTTCCAAGCGACTTCAACTAGGCAAAGAGTAATCGAAATAATAAGTCATCCCTTGCTACAATACTTCATCACAGCTTTAATAGAATAGAATGTCGCTAGATTCCATCAAACTTGTTTCATAATATTTACCGTGCGTATTACCTAGAACTTCCATTCATTAATCTACAGCGAGGAATCTCAGCATTGGTGGAGTAGATAAATTTCATTCTCGACGCCTCACAATCTATTGGGTCACCAGAATGACTGAGACTGGAAGCTTTACTCTACGCAAATGAACTCGAGAGAAAACAAAATGCGAAGCACTGAGAGATCACATCAAGTTATAACATATGCCTAAGACAGAAACGCACCCGAGGACTGAATATGGCTATCTTCAGGAGTATCTAATCTACTACCAACTATTGTTGGATGACATTAAAATCGCTCGCTGGGCTTCCACGGCCGCACTAATGTGAGACAGGAGACTCAATTAAAGTAATCGTATATGCAGCACAGATGCATAATAGTAGTCCACAACAAACACTGTGACAACAGGTGCTGCGACGAGCGGGATAACCACCCTTGACTTCACATCATACGTCGAAGTGTTCCATCCCTCCCACCTGTTGCTGAACACAGTCAAACAAGCCATGTAAATAGTCATGCATTGCCAACACAACATCAGGATGGCCATACGCCGCTTCGTCCTAAGGCTCGATGCATCTAATTTGGGATGACTGATAGCTTCTGCATCTGAAATAAATTAGCGACCGGCGTCGTATTGTTGACGGATAGTGAAAACGTTGGGAGAAACGGTCTGCTAAGTAAAACGGGCTCCGCGTACCGATTTCGTTCAGCTCCCCCGGGCTCTTCATCATGGGCAGAGTCCACGTTAGGCCTTGCTTCTGTGTGTTATGTCTGCGCTTTTGACAGATAGTTAGCTAGGAAATGTTTGGAGAAAGGAGAAGGAGACCGAAAAGACATACATGCGATCCTGGAAAACTTTCGCTCTTGGCTCGACATGCGATGAAGTGAAGGATAGGAGTTTGTGGGGGCAGCGCAAGTGTTAGGGGCGACAAGAGGAACCACGGAGGGCTGTGTGGAAATGAATACCCTTGAGATTAATTGTGGCAATGCAGCCCAGCCTGGAAGTGGGCAGCTAAAATCTCAAACTTGTGACTCTTACCTCGGACGGCTGTGCTCGTGTTGGCTCGCCCTGCATGCTGTGATACACGCTAATGCATGTCACACACATATACTGCCAGGTATTCGTGAAGGATCCGAGGTAACCTTATGTTTAACCATGATAGTGAATCATGTTGGAATAAAAAATCTCGTGTAGCCGAGTAACTATGCAGAGAGGGCTTGGGAATGAGACATTTGGCAGGCGCAGTAAAGTGGGCTCAATGAATACGGCAGCAACTGATACTCAGGACATGGATGTGGATCATCGTGCGTTTAGGCGTTGACTGCATTCCGTTTTACTTGATAAAATATTATATGCTAACTGCGAGTTGCTAATGTCTGGAACTGGGCAAAATTACTCATACAATCACGAGATGAGGCATTTCTTTACCCGGTTGTCCTCGGCTACATCGTTGAAGAGGATACATTAGACAAATTGGTTGCTGAATGATCCCTGCGTGTTAAAATGTGGGAGGATTTCTCGCGCATGCGGCGGAGTCCGGCCATGACGTATTCAGAGCTCAGCTACAAGAGTCCGCCTGTAAGCAATGAGCTTCAACCAACACCAGCAGGTCAGTTGGCCTTGCACTGCCACATATCTTTCTGAATCTGCACATCGATGATATGTTAATCCACGCCTATTCTCATCCTCTAATCATCAATCGCAGGGATATGAAGTTCAACCAACAACATGATCAGCAGGCTTGGTCGCACACGGATCCTCCTGCCTCTCAGTCGAGCTGAAAGTGAAGTGCACAACTCAGCAGGAGGCGCCGATAATGGTGCAGATAACCGCAACCGAGCGTGTCAGACTTGATCACATTGCACTGCCGCAAATCTTTCCGGATATGCACTCGGATGGACTATAACCCTGCTTCAAGCTGTGGAATGATGCAAAGACCAACAACAACGCAAGCGTGTTTGACCAACAACGGTTCAGGAGGATTGACACGAGTCAACTACGCTATCTCATGATTGAATTGCACTCGTATGAACCCCACATCATTTTCAGCTCGCTTCTGGACATATTCTGATGAACGCGCAAGACGAACATAAAAGGGATACTGTCCGGCCAGATTTTGGAAACGAACTCAGTACAGATAAGCAACAGCTCGGTTACAAACACTCTTCTCTTATCTTTTATCTTCCACACGTCGTCACAATCAGTTAGCCATGCCGTTTCAGACTTCTAAGCAAGCCGAGGAAGGCGAGCCTGACTTGCTTCGCATGGAAGAGCTGGCGAAGTACCGTCGCTGGGCTCGACGCGGGTTCTTTCTTGTTGCTTTGTTATTTGTTTGGAACATCGCTCTCACACTGAGGCTTGCATTATCTCCACGGGTTCAGTCTGTTTCTACCTCTAACATGCTGGGCCTCGCCGCTCCTGTTATGGTACCTTCGACAGATGTCCAGCACGTGGATCCTAAAGACGGAGACGTTCAAGCTGTCGAGTTAAGATCTAATGGCAAGTTGTTTTTATTTCATATTTCAGATTAGTGGTACAGCAGCTAATTTGAACCAGGACTTAGTAAAAGGGCTGACCCCTTGGCCGGATTCTCAGATGGCACGAGGCTGGGTATATTTGGTGTCAGCAGTCTTATCACGGGATGGACTACGGCTACCAGTATCCGTAATATGGTCAAGGACTGTAAAAGTTTCTCTGAGGATCCGGGGTTTGACATCGGAAATAATTGCCTTTCGGCAGTTATCACCAATGCCATTGCCGTTTCTGCCACGCTGGTCACAGCTTACCAAGCTTGGCAGCTTCGCGGAACTGTCACCAAATCTGTCCAAATCTTCTTTACAGACCCTTACAACGGCCCTGAGAAGCGTAGCTTGGAGGATTCTATGTCAACTCACATCGGTGCTGAAGTCCGTCATATTGGGAACTGGGACGCGTCAAAGCATTGGTCGTCGATGAAGCGTGAAGAAATGAAGGAGACGCCCGTGTTTGCCACAACAATCCGCGGCAAGGACATCCACTTTGCTGTGGTCGATGACGAAAACAACCAAACGACCTTTCGCGTTGGCCACGGGCCTGGTCCGGGTACCGAGGCTAACCGAAAGCTGAGGGCTCGCGACGAGGATGGCACCTTCTACAACGACGTCTACTTTGATGGTGGCGGCATGGATTACAAGGCGGAAATTGGGTTGGAGACTAACGACCAGAGCATGTTCATCGCCAATGAGGACGACGCCAACTGGCTATTGCGCCAGGTGGAGTGCTGGGTGTCATCTTGGCTGCAACTTTCCGAACCCGGACTTTTTATCGACATTTCAGACTTCATGAGTGACGTGACCGATTACAAGGCTTTGAATTATGCGATCTACAACGATGATCAGTCAGCGTGGCTTACATCTGGAGTCATGGCCCCATTCGAAGGCGACAGCACGTCTATTATCGATCAAGTCGAGATTTCCCACGGGCTGGATATGAATATCGACTGCCTCGCTGCCTCAACTAAGCAAAAGAAGTAGCTCACTGTGGCAGAATGATGGTGGGATTTGGGACAAGGCTATCGGTGATGGTCAGTATGGTTGCATGGGCAGAGTGTTTCAATTGTTGATTTAATTAAACTTGGGTTGTAGAAAATCGAATGGCCAAGAGTATTCTGCAACATGCAATCTGCACTTCTCCCCAGCTGTCTTGCGTATCTATTGATGAAGACACTGCTGGGAGGCGGCAGAAAGAAATAACAAGTGACCAATACATAGATCCATCATTAATCATACTCATTACCCTATGTTAGCACTGTCATTGGTATCAATCTCCATGTCCACATTGTATTATGCACTACTTTTGGGGCAGTGCCATGTTTGGGTCATTGCTTTGCGAGGTTGGAAGGCACCAGCCACAACAGGGTTTGGTTCTAATTGTGGCTTGTGACTTCAGCCTGGTCTCGACCCCTCACTTCCCCTATCCTCGCCGCCCCTTCATTTTTGCGCATTTCGCTCAGTTACCCTATTTTTCTTTCAAGATGAAGAGATTTTGAGACTTACGCTCCTTCCCTGCATTCCCTTGTATCGCTTTCCTTCAGAGGCTCAAAGCCATACTTGCATTTGTCAAATTTGCAGAACGCTACGTGACGGCTCTGCGATGCACCACAAAGACTTGAACTTAGCCGCCGTTCTCGACTCTCAAACTTGCTCTATACACATACCCCCGGTTCTTGATCGTTTGGCTCAATGGCCGAGTTAGATCCAGAGCTCTATACTGTGGCATGGATCGCCCCTCTGGAGATCGAAGCACAAGCTGCCCTACACTTGTTGGATAATCGACACCGGGGCAGGTTTACGATCAGCCGCGGCGATGATTATGTCTTCCAAGCTGGCGATGTATGCGGTCACAATATCATCATCGCAACCCTACCGGTCGGCCAAGAATACGGCACCGGCTCGGCCGCCGCCCTCGCTAGCCAGGTGAAGAAGTCTTTTCCAAATCTCTGGTTCGGCTTGCTAGTTGGTGTTGCGGCTGGACTCCCGAACCTCTCGCGAACTCGACCGCTCGATATCCGTCTTGGCGATGTTCTTGTGGGCGTGTCCGAGGGTGAAAGTGCGGGGCTTATAGCCTATGACCTAGGCAAGGAGACAGGCCAAGATGGTTTTCAGCTCTTGCGTCTCGGTAACGTATTGGCCAGTACGGAAACAGTTGTCCGATCAGCCATCGGCAGCATCAAACTCAATGCGCCGGATGATGCAGAAATATTTTTACCGTATTACGAGCAGATCAAAGACAAAGAGCACCCCAACGGAACATTCATCGACCCTGGACAAGAGAACGATTCACTCTACCAAATTGACGACAGTGGGGCAGAATGTCTGGTAGAACGAGAACGAAGGCTAGATTCCAAGAGGACTCGAGTGTGGTACGGACCCATAGGTTCAGGAGAAAAGCTGATAAAGAATGCCCGGAAACGAGATGAGTTGAGAGACAAGTACAATATCATCGGCCTCGAGATGGAGGCGGCTGGGATCACGAATCGCATTCCCGTGGGCGTCATTCGAGGAGTCTGTGACTATGGGGATGAACATAAGAATAAGGAATGGCAACCGTATGCTGCTGCAATGGCTGCCGCTTACGCCAAGGCCGTCTTGGCCGAGATTTCACCCAAGATCGTCGTACGAAGAGAAGGACCAATTATACAGAATAGTCAGTAAGCATCACAGTTGCTTCGCTAACTCGAAGGATCTTGAGCTGACTCATCAACCCAGTGATACCATGGCGATAGACGTGGACAGGAGACCTAAGCGCAGACTCAATGAGTATCCTCTCCGCATTATAGAAGGTAGAGCCAAGAGGCCCCGTGGTGGAGATCCCGACAACGAAAGTTTGCAAACCTTGCCTGGTGAAGCTCAAGCCGGTAAGAATAATTAGCTCATAGCTTCTGCGAGAATTATACTTGAGCTAAATTGCCGTGAAGCACCAAAACCACTGGATGAAGAACAAAAACGAGTGCTCTTGGACTCGTTGCGATTCGACCAAATCGACGCTCGCCAGATGACTATTAAGAAAGCACATGCCAAGACGTGTGAATGGCTGCTGAAAAAATCCGAGTATCGTGACTGGCTTGACCTTGGCAAGCTCGGCGAACATCACGGCTTCTTGTGGATCAAAGGGAAGCCTGGGACCGGAAAGTCAATATTGATGAAGTTTGCTCTCGACAATGCTCGAAAGAAGATGAAAGATAAGATCATCATCTCTTTCTTCTTTAATGCGCGAGGAGACAGCATGGAGAAATCTACAATCGGAATGTATCGATCATTATTCCTACAGCTTCTCGAACGACTCCCAGAACTTCAGGGCGTCTTTGATTCTCTTGGATTAGCATCCTGGAATGGCGGCTTCCAACAATGGAGCATCGAGTCACTGGAAACACTCTTCGAAAAGGCCGTGCTTCGTCTTGGAAATTCCTTACTGGTGTGTTTTATCGACGCATTAGATGAGTGCGATGAGCATCAGATCCGGAACATGATATCTTTTTTCGAACGTGTTGGCAAACTAACCACGTCAACCGGTATTAAATTCCAAGTATGCTTTTCGAGCAGACACTTCCCATACATCACGATTTCGAAAGGACTCAACTTGGTTCTCGAAGAACAAGACGAACATAGCGAGGATATAGTCAGCTACCTAGACAGCAAGCTGAGGATTGGAAAGAGTAAGCTTGCCGAGCAAATCCGCGTTGATCTCAAAGAGAAGGCATCTGGGATCTTTCTGTGGGTTATCCTGGTGGTGGGGATTCTAAACAAGGAGTATGACCACGGCCGTATTCATAAGCTTCGACAAAAGCTCAGAGATATCCCTGGGGACCTGCACGAGCTTTTCCGCGATATTTTGACTCGTGGTGATGACGACAACAGAGATGAACTACTGCTGTGTATTCAGTGGGTGCTCTTTGCGAGACAGCCGTTAAAACCGGAGGAGTTACACTATGCCATCCTTTTTGGCGTCCAACCAGAGGTTCTATCTGAATTGAATCCCGATGAGCTCACAGCCCCTGATATGAACAGATTTATCCTCAGTTCCTCTCAAGGACTCGCCGAAATCACCAAGTCCAAAACTCCGACGGTTCAATTCATTCACGAGTCAGTCAACGATTTTCTTCTCAGAGAAAATGGACTTAAGGAAATTTGGTCTGATCTCGGAAAAAACTTCCAAGCGGAGAGCCACATGCGATTGAATCAGTGTTGTCTTGGCTACATGAGTATCGGCATTACTGGTCTGAACATTGGCAATTCACTCCCGAAGGCTTCGTCAGTGGAAGCTGCCGAAATCCGCCGATCAACAAATAAAGCGTTTCCGTTCCTAGAGTATGCTGTACGGAATGTATTGTACCATGCAGATGTAGCAGAAGGCGGCGGCATCAGCCAGGCGAGTTTTGTTCAGAACTTTGAGCTTCAGCTTACTGACTGGATTAAACTCGACAACCTATTCGAGAAACACGACGTACGCCGACATACTCCTAATGCAAGTCTTTTATATATATTGGCGGAGCACAATGTGGTGAATCTGATTAGCCATCACTCGGACAAGCTATCCTGCTTCGAAATAGAAAAAGAGCGTTATGGCCTGCCAATCTTTGCCGCATTGGCTACCGGTAGCCGCGAAGTGGTCTGGGCATTTTTGAAAGCCCAGGCGGAGACCGAGCCCCCAACATCTCCACTTCACTACTTGTGTGAACAATATTACCGGAATGAAAATAAACGAGCTGGTCTTGGACGCGACTTGAAATTTTCACGACGACGAAGTCTCCTCTCGCATCTGGCAGAGGGTGGCGACGAGTTTATCTTCGCTTTTGTCCTCGCTTCAGACAAGCATGACGCCGACATCGAGTCAAAGAGCATGACAGGTCGGACGCTGCTGTGGTATGCCGCTGGGGGAGGGCATGAGGCCATCGTGCGGCTACTACTCAACAAGGGCGCCGTCATTGAGGCAACCGACGAGAATGGCCGCACGCCGCTGTCGCAGGCCGCTGGAGGGGGGCATGAGTCCGTCGTGCGGCTACTCCTTAAATGGGGCGCTAATATTGAGGCGGCCGACCAGAGTCGCCGCACGCCGCTGTGGTGGGCTGTCTCGGAAGGGCATGAGGCCGTCGTACAGCTACTCCTCGACAGGGGGGCCAATATCGAGGTGGAGCATATAGAGGACCCGACGATACTGGAGTATGCCGCCACGAAAGGACATGAGGGTGTTTTGAAGCTACTCTTCGATAAGTGTGGCTATACTGAGGCGGCTGATATGGACAGCTGGAAGCTGCTGTCGAATGCCGCTGCAAACGGACACAAAGTTGTTGTGCAGCTACTCCTCGACAAGGGCATCCACATCGATACAGCTGATCCGGGTGGCTGGACACCGCTGTGGCATGCCGCCGCAAACAAGCATGTAGCTGTTGTGCAGCTTCTTCTCGACAAGGGCGCCCACATTGACGCAGCTGACAAGTACGGCCGGACACTGCTATTGTGGGCCGCCGCGGATTTTGGAAAAAGGCGGATCATCGAGGCTGTCTTGCAGGTGCTCCTCGACAAGGGCGCCGCCATCGAGGCAGCTGATAAAGACGGCCGGACGCCGCTATCATGGGCAGCCGATACAGGAAACGGGGTTCTCGTGCGGCTGCTTCTCGACAAGGGCTCCCACACCGAGGCAGCTGACAAAGACGGCCGGACGCCGCTGTCGTGGGCCGTCGTGTTTGATTTAGGCAAGAGTTCGCATATTTTTCAATCGCTTCTCGACAAGGGCGCTGTCATCGAGGCGGCTGACAAGACCGGCCGAACGCCGCTGTCATGGGCCGCCGCGGGTGCTGACAGTAATATAGCTGTCATACAGCTACTCCTCGACAACGGCGCCATTATCAAGGTGGCTGATATAGATGGCCGGACACCGTTGTGGTATGCCGCTGCAACAAATCATAAGGCTGCCGTGCAGCTGCTCCTCGACAACGACGCCTACACCGAGGCAGCGGACAAGAATGGCCGAACACCTCTATCGTTGGCCTCCGAGTGCGGTCAAGGGCCCAGCGACGGGGCTATTGTGCAGTTGCTCCTCGACAAGGGCGCCGTCATCGAGGCAGCCGACAAAGACGNCCGGACGCCGCTGTCATGGGCTTCCGCAAGTAATAGTGAAAATGGTGTGCAGCTGCTCCTCGACAAAGGCGCTGTAATCGAGGCAGCCGACAAAGACGGCCGGACACCGCTATCATGGGCGGCCGATAGAGGATTCGATGTTATCGTGCGGCAACTCCTTGCCAAGGGCGCCCACATTGAGGCAGCAGACATAGAGGGTCGTACCCCGCTGTCGTGGGCTTCCGGGAGGAAGAACTACTTTAATAGATTTGCTGTGCAGCTGCTTCTCATTAAGGGCGCCCACATCGAGCAGCTGACAAGGATGGCCGAACGCCACTGTCGTGGGCTGTCGCAAACGGTAGTAAATATGCTGTGCAACTGCTCCTCAACAAAGGCGCCCTCACCGAGTCAGTTGGCAAGGACTACAGTACGCTACTGGCATGGTCGGTCGAGGGAGGGCACTAGAGTTCAGTCCGCGGGCTGATAGCAGAGAATCACTGCCAGCCTGGTGCGTTCTTAATTGGAAACATCGACCGCAAGCTTCGCATACTTCTCTTCTACTTCCCCTCGTGCCTGTCTTTCGATATCATAGGTCGGCTGGTGGTAAAGGTAGAACTTGCCGCACTATTTAACAATGCATCTGCGTTGCGCTCGCTTAGTGTGGATTAGATTTGTGAAATTTGGACTCTATTTCCCTTCTTCATGGCCTTCAATGCGGTGTCTGACATGCTTAAGCTGTGCGTGGTGCTGTTCGAGTTCGACAATCTCCTGGTCTGGCCGAGGATTCGCCCACACCTCTTGGGAGCTATGTCCCCTTTTCAGGTCATTATGATGCCCACTCATCGATATCAAGGTCTGTTCAAAGTAAAAGACCGCCAAAGGCTTTGTCCTGGGCTGCAAAATTATCTTATGATGAGTAGAGAGGAGAAAAGGAGTACATATTGCGCAGGATGAAACAACATAGCTGCGCTAGGGTCGAGATACGCAGGGCCCAGCCACATCGTTCCCAAGACATATTCCTGATCTAGTACTCGACTGAACTCGAATACTTGCTCAATCCCGTGTGAAAAAGAGATTCTCGTTTGAATAGTCATTTTATTAAAGTCGAAACGTAAATGAATTGGTAACAATTGCGCATGTATTCATGATTGGGTCCTCAGTTTCATGACTGACCATTTCATGTAATTCCATGATGGTATGGTCCATGCACCATCATCTGAAAATGACTCATCTTCCTCTACCGTCTGCCTTCTACGAGATGATGATTCGCATTGAGATAGAGATGTTGTAGTCAAAGCAAAAACGAGATCCGGAGCCTCTACAGATACAAAGGGACTGGAAACTGGGCTGATGGTTTAGTGCTCAGGATAACTACGGACAGGCGGATCATGATTTAGACTAGAGTGTGTGGTAAATGTTACTGTGGAAGAATTAGCAGACTGAATATATAATTAAAGATTCCATATTTAGTGAACTTCCTCATATAGAAGATATGCCATAAGGAATATTTGTTGATTTATGCTTGCTCATCACTTTAGTTAGTACTTCCAGGCTTCTAGGAGAATCCACTGACCTTAAGAACGGCTCAATTGATTGAAGTAGTAAATATAAAGAATATCAGCTTAAACATAGAAGAATATAGCCTCGAATAACAGGGCGACTGAATTAATTTATTCATCATACAATTTCTAAAGTCTGCTATGTAGAAATTGTCTAGTAGCAAAAGCGGGGGGGGGAAACGATAGAGGACTAAGGTTATATATGGAAGGAAGAAATAGCATAACTGCCTGACATCCCGGCTATAGTAGTATATTAAACTGCAGGATCCCTTGTATTAGAGTGCAGATGACCCGCGGTCCGGTGACCCGTCTAGTTGAATGCACCACGCGCTCATGTATGTGATATTAACACCGTCTATGGATGAGTTACTAGATATCACATTTCTTACTGATCTACAAAGTCCCATACATGGACAAACTATACAGAGATCCATAGAAAAACAGATCCAGAAGCATAGGTTCTCATTAAATACTTATCCTTACCCAACACTGACTTCTACTCGGCGATATTCTCTCCCATTCTCCCCCTCTCTGCCTTTAACCCAAAGAAGCTGCTGCTCCATTATAGAATGTGACATATCCGCCAAACCCTGGAAAACTATCACCCTCATTCGCTTTAGGTTGTAGATTGTCGGTCATTAAATGATGGATGACTATGCTGGCCCGCCAAAGAAGTGATTTCCCAACACGCCTGCAACCACAATCCAAGCAATGCTCTGAGGCTCGGCATACCTCTGGGCCATCTCCCTAGCCATGCTCCGAGAGAGAGAGGCCGATGACCTGGATCGTAATATCGGCATTGGTAGCGGCCCCTCATAAATCAATGCTGGATTATTCATGGCCAGAGGCCAGAGGTCGACGAGCTGTTGAGTTTGCATTTGAAACTGCGCGCCGAGGTCGTCCCATAGCAAACTTCCAAGAACGCGCACGGCTCCGCTGTATCCGGGAGATTCCTCATTTCTGCCCTGGTCGGTATCAGTGGGGTCGAAATCAGCGTCCACGGCTAAAACAAAGCCCCTCTTGGCCGTGGTTGGATTCAGGTACGAGCTGATAACATCGCCATCGGCCACGAGGAACATCTCTTGGCGAACCTGCGTAGGTGCATCCGTAGACTCGACGTAGGTTTTAAAGAGTCTGAAATCATGGGTTAGCAAAATACATATGAACATGGGCAAAGGACTTACACTTTGGCAGCTTCGATATCTCCATCTTCAATACCAAGCTCCTTGCCGTCAAGCCAGTGAATCTTGGAGATGTTGCGGACGTCGTCAATGCCGGTAAACTCGTCGCCCCAGTTGGCACAGTCGTCTTCGAACCTCTGTTTGAAGTAGGCCCACTGCCCATCATTGTGCTCGTGGTTGAGCCGAAACGCGACGTAGCCCCATTGAAGGTTCTCACTGCCAACCCGCGTCTTGACTTGGTCAAGCCATGTGTCTAGACCAAGCGGCTCAGGCTCGCCACGAAGTTCCCGACGAGCCATTATGTGTGCGTTCGTCTGGCTCCGGACCGTGCGCATCATCGACCGAGGGTCGTTCACGGGACTGTCTATAGTAGATATGCCAGCCTCAGCGATTTCGTTGTATGTTTGTACTCGCGAGAGGTATCTGACTCGCGCATTGTAGTCAGCTTGGCGGTGGTAAAGATTGGCACTCCAGCTGATGGGCTCTTCGCGAAAGCGTCGTCCGTCTTGTTCAGTCAACGGCTTGGCATCCTGCGCGGGTCGCGGGTCACCCCTGTACCCGTCTGTCGGAATGAAGATGGCGAAGTTAGCATGCGCAGTGTTTTCATTCAAGTCGTGAAATTTGTTGGTGAGCTCCCACTGGCGTGCGTCGTGAGGACCCGGAATCGCTGGCTGGTGGGTGGCAAGATGTACTATGACGGGTGCACGGAGTCGGTCAATATGCTCAATCGCCCATTTGTGGGCTCTGGTGGAGATGGATTTGTAGTGGGCGCTGATGAATTCATGCCAAAGCCTGGTGGCGGACATGTGCTGGTAGGAGCCGTCAGAGGAGGCGGATTTTCGCAGGGCGTTGATGGCCTCCTCATATTCTTTGAGGTGGTCGGAGATGAGATTGGAGGTCACTCGCAGGTTGTGCTTGATCATCGGGTGGTTGAGATAGTAAAAAACATTGATGACGGCAACGATGAACTGGCAGGCGATGGAGAAGTTGTCGGGGCGGTCCAGCTCCAGGTCCTTCCAGCGCCTCTCAGACACGGGGGGGATGCCTTCCCATATCCTAGTCTTCATGCAGTGGAGCTCCTTGGCGATTGGGGTGAGGTGATCCAGGGCTTCGCGAGAACCAATGCGCACCATGATTGACTCCGCCGTGGATCGACGGATCTCATTGTACGGAGCGGGAGCCCACTGGGGGAAGGGCTGCATCATCATCATGAATTCTTCATGCGTCGGCCGCGGCAGCGAAGATTGGCTGCCGCCGGGCAGTTGGCCGGACGAGACAAACTCGAAGAAGTGCGCGACTGTCTGGGGCTCCAAGGTGCGGTCGACGATCCAGAGGCGAGTCCTGGCCTCGGGATGGTCGAGACGGAGGATTTGGTCTTGGATGCCTGTGGGGATGTTTCGACGCTTGACAGCAGCTTCGCCGAGTGGTTTGGAGAGTGGCGTGCCATGTTCGGTTACCGCCATGTCAAACCTCAGCATGGCCGCAGCCCGATCGGCTGGAGGCTGATCCCTTCCCGCCATGGTGGATTTGTCGCGTCGCCCAGCTGAGTGCAAGGTTGTCGGTCTGAAAGCAAGTATGCACCTCACGGTTCTAGCGGCGCGAGGGTGGAGAAATATCAGTGACAATCTCGAGAGGCCGAGACAATGGCGGATGGAGCGTGAACGAGGGACCAACGGTATTTGAACAACTCGCCATCACGAGCTCACATGACTGCGCTCCAACTCCAGGCTCCAGGGGCCATGATCGTGCACCAAGGATTGATCCACAGCGCTCGATTAAGCAACCCCCGACCCTGAACATGCTTGAAGATGCGGCCCTGGAGGAGCAGGCCGGGTACGTGTCCACTAACTACAGGCCCTAAGCTGTTCTATTTCCAGCGCCACTAACGCGCTGTCACCTTAATTTGGAACAACCAACAACCAACAACCAACGACCAAAGCCCAACGACCAACAACGAACAACCAACAGCTGTACAAATCTGCCTGCCCTAGCCCTCAGTTGCTCGTATTTCCTGCAGATGGTTGCCCAGAGTACAATCTTAGTGACGGTTGATTGGCTTTGATAGGGGCGCTGCAGCTAGTATTAACCACTTATGAGCATAGCTTTTGTCGAAATGTTCAACAATGATTGACAGCGTCATTTGAGTGAATTAGTGTTGCGAAGACGAATGAATTCCCGAGAGCCATATGCGTTCTTGGTTATTCATTCTCACCCCACCCAACGGTGTTTGTACCCTACAGCGGGAATGACAGAAGTTGCCAATTGAGCACATTTTATCGCTGGATTGAAAGAAGGCCAAGATAAGTTGTGGTTTCAACTAGACATGAGACACTAGAGGCAACATGTCAATTTACAATACTATTTGCCAGAGGTTTGGTGATCAAACAGCATTGAGACGGTCATGGCCTAGACGTATTTCCAGCCAGCCGACGCCAGACACTTATTTCGCCTTTGCCAATACTGGTGCTTTCATAAGCCCTAGCATGTCCAAAATGCTCTAAAGGTGCCTAGAAGTGCTCATCTCGCATTTGGACCAACCATGTTGACCGGTCTGTTCACGATGGATCCGGTTTAGTTTAGCCACCATTGGCCGTGGAACCGCCCGACCAGGATCATGCACAGCCTACATGCCCCTGTATTTTGGAGACAACTCACGTATCATAATGAGCAATCCTTCTGGAATTCACGCTTGAGTTGTAAGCCCCGCCTAAAATCTGATGCGAAGTTGCGAATCTACACAAGAACACACCGTCGCATCGTCACCGCCAGCTCCCACGACGGCTTCAAGCTGTCTTCCTCTGATCCATCATGGCTCCTCATTTGTTCCACAACTTGCGCTCCAAGATAAAGGGATCTCGCGAGGCCACTAGCCCTGATCCTACTCCGGAACCACCAACGAAACCGTCTCGGTCGCTATCCCCGCCCGCTCCGCCACCATTGCAACCAGCTTCACCCCAAGCTCAAATCTCACCACAGAGTCTGCAGGAACGACTTTGGAATGAGGCATACGATGATCTCAAATCCAATGAGTCCGATGTGGTGGAAACGTACGAGAAGATTCTGTCCAGCCAACTTCATGCCGGAGACTCGGCGCCTGCATCGCAGAAGAATGAGATTGGGCAGACCAAAGAGGAGAGATCAAATCAGATGAAAGAGCTTGTCCGCTTGGGACTAGAAAAGAACGCCAAAATTACATCCGCTAAGCAGGGGATTGAAGGTGTCTTACAGCCCGCAACAATTGTCAAGGCAATAGTCGACAAGGCTGTCCAGGCCTCTCCAGAAGCTTCCGTCGCTTGGGTCGGCGTCTGCTTCGCACTCGATGTGAGTTCAGAAGATCCAACGCTGGGATTCTACGACCATGATTGCTCATCCCAGACAGATTCTCTCAAATCCCATCACCGAGGCAGGCATCAATCGCCGTGGGCTCTCTTACGTCGTGACAAGAATGGATTGGTACTGGAACTTGGCTGGTCTTCTTCTTGACGAGAACCGGTCTGCCAGCTCTTCTGCGGGGCTCCGGGACGAGCTGGAAAAGCACATTATCCAGCTTTACAAAAAGCTCCTCCTATACCAGATGAAGAGCATCTGCATATACCACCGAAACCAGGCCATGGTCTTCCTGAGGGATATGTTCAAGCTTGACGATTGGAGTGGCCAACTCACCGACATCACAGATGCCGAGGTGGCTGTGCGAAAAGACTCTCAGCAATTTAACACCGAGCAGATCAAGTCTCACCTCCAAGTCATCGCTGAAGCTGCCGCATCTCAGGAGTCGAAGCTCGAAGACATTCATTCTGTCCTCTTGGCTCAAACCGTACAGCAAACGAAATTCCAGGAACAGCAGACGAAGTTTCAGGAGCAACAAGCAAAGATTCGCAAAGATGACAACTTCAACAAATGCCTTCACGATCTACGGGAGACAGATCCGCGCGACAACAAGACGCGTATCCAAGAATCGAAAGGCGGTTTGCTCAAGGATTCATACAGCTGGATTCTTGACCACGCCGACTTCAAACGATGGCGCAGCGAGCCCGAGAGCCGACTTCTCTGGATCAAAGGTGATCCTGGTAAAGGCAAGACGATGCTTTTGTGTGGTATCATCGACGAATTGGAGAAGGAACAGACGCATGCCATGTCTTACTTCTTTTGTCAGGCCACCGAGCCCACCCTGCGTAGTGCGACAGCCGTGCTGCGTGGTATCGTCTACCTTCTCATCGACCAAATGCCCTCTCTGATTTCCTACGTTCCGAAAAAGTACGCACACGTGGGCAAGCAGTTGTTCGAGGATGAGGCTGCCTGGGGGGTTTTGTCAAAGATGCTCACCACGATGCTCGACGACCCGATTTTAGATGGTGCGACACTCATCATTGATGGCCTTGATGAGTGTGTCACTGGACTGTTGGAGCTTCTGGTCTTCATTGGCCAAATTTCATCTTCAGCAAGCGCTAAGTGGGTCCTATCAAGCCGCAACTGGGCCAGTATTGAAGACAAGCTGGATAACATTGAGAACGTCAAGCTGTCCCTTGAGTTGAACGAGTCCTCGGTCTCAAGAGCTGTCCGTACGTTCATTGAGCACAAGGTTGCCCAACTGTCCCGTGAAAAGAAATACGATGACAAAATACGACAAGGTGTTCTGGACTACTTGGTCGCGCATAGCGACGACACCTTTCTTTGGGCGGCCTTGGTCTGTCGGGAGCTCGGAGATGCCAAGGTCCGAAAATGGCACACGCTTGCGAAGTTGCGTACTTTCCCAGCAGGTCTTGATGCTCTGTACAATCGCATGATGGAGCAAATCAGCGATTCGCTTGACGCGGACCGGTGCAAGGAGATCCTCGCTACCGTTTCAACTACCTACCGTCCAATCACCCTAAAGGAACTGACGTTCCTCGCAGAGTCGGTTCGGGACTTCCAGGACGACATCGACATGCTTAAAGAACTTATCGGATGCTGCGGCTCCTTCTTGAACATCCGAGAGGATTCGATCTATTTCATCCATCAGTCGGCGAAGGACTTCCTTCTCAACCAAGCTTCAAGCCAGATTCTGCCTTCTGGGATCGGTGGTCAGCACCACGCTATCTTCTTAAGGTCGCTCGAGGCTCTGTCGGAGATTCTCCAGCGTGATATATACGACCTACAAGAGCTAGGCACCCTCATTGATGATGTGTCCACACCTGAACCTGACCCGCTGGGCGCATCTGCATATGCTTGCGTTTATTGGGTTGACCACCTCGAAGCTTCGGATTCCCCTGAAAACCTAAAAACTGGAGAAGACTTGGAGGACGAGGGCACTGTTTACGTCTACCTCCGAGAAAAATACCTGTATTGGCTGGAGGCTCTCAGTTTGCTTCACAGCTTGTCGAGAGGTATCAAGGCAGTCGAAAAGCTCGATGCGATTGTGGTTAGTATAAAAGACTGCTCATGCTAAGGAAGACAGAAACTAAAATATCAACAGGGCTCCATGGGATCGGGACAACTGCCGATGCTGGTTCGGGACGCACAACGATTCCTTCTCTCCCACAAACAAACAATAGAGACCGCCCCCTTACAGCTTTACGCATCAGCCCTGATATTTAGTCCTTCGGGGAGCTTGATCAGAGAGTTTTTCGAACATGAATCGCCAGAGTGGATTCTGTCGAAGCCAAATATGGAGGAGAGTTGGGACGCCCGTCTCCAGGTAATTGAAGCCCACGTCGGCTACATCAACGCCGTTACCTTCTCGCAACAGTTCCAGCAGCTCGCCACTTGTTCATCAGACAGGACAATTAAAATATGGGAGCTGTCTACGGGAAATTGTCTCAACGTTCTCAAGGGTCATACTGGTTCAGTGACCCAAGTCGTCTTCTCTCCCTTTAAGGATACACAGGCGCTCGCCTCAAGCGCATATGACCATACTGTCAAAATCTGGGACACTGAGCATGGAAATTGCCTTCTAACGCTTGAAGGTCACACAGATGTCGTCACCACAGTTGCCTTCTCAAAGGATGGCCGTCAGCTCGCGTCAGGTTCGTACGACGAGACAGTCAAAATCTGGAACGCCGTTACAGGAGCTTGCCTTCGCACCTTGGAGGGCCACACTTCCACGGTCAACTCAGTCGCTTACTCGTTGGGGCAAAGTGTTCAACAACTAGCCTCGGGATCAACTGATGGCCAGATCAAAATATGGGATCCTGCTAGGGGCACTTGTCTTAAGACGCTTGAAGGCCATGGTGATTCGATATTGTCACTCACCTATTCCTTGAAACAAAAGCGCTCGCTGCTCATCTCACAATCTGGAGGTCGGAAAATGAACATATGTGACACAGCCACGTGGACTTGTCTGCACACTCTTGAAGGTCATACGAGAAACATATCGTCAGTTGCCGTTTCATCCGTTGGGGAAGAGGTGTACATTGCCTCGGCTTCCTTGGATCAGACAATTCTAATATGGGATTCAACGACGGGGAAGTTAGTTAAAACCATCAAAGGAAATGCAGATTCGATCCAGTCGCTTGCCTTCATAAATGACGGGTCGCAGCTCGCTTCAGGTGGATTGGATGGAAAAATCAAAGTTTGGGATACGGCAAGGGACGTGGAAGAACAGGCAGTGGTGGGCCACGATCGTAAAGTATCCTCTATCGTCTGTTCAAATGATGGGCGACAGTTTGCCACAAGTGCAGGTGATGGGACTGTCAAGATCTGGGATACATCTACAGGAACCTTTCTCTGTAACCTCGAGGGTCACCGATCGATGGTGACATCTCTTAACTTCTCGGAAGATAACCAAAAAATCATCTCGACGTCAATCGATACTACATCAAGGATCTGGGATACAACTACGGGAACCTGTCTACAAACTTTCGAAGGTCACACTGAGGGTGTGAAGTGCAGTGCCTTGTCAGACGATGGGCAGCGCCTTGCAACGGGGTCAGCCGATGAGACAATTAAGATCTGGGACATATCTTCGGGAATTTGCCTTCAGACACTCGAGGGCCATACTGGCCGGATAAAGTGTGTTTGTTTCTCGAATGGTAGCCAAAAGTTGGCCTCGGGTTCAGACGACAATACTATTAAAGTCTGGGACCTTGTCACAGGAGCCTGCCTACTGACGCTCGAAGGCCACATCTTCCCATTGCTTTCGCTCGTCTTCACAGCGGACAACCAGCAGCTGGCTTCGAGTGCAGGTGACGGAATGGTCAAGATTTGGGATGTGGAGAGCGGGAAATGTCTGCAAACGATATCTTCTGAGAGGGTGGTAACTCAACTTTGGTTTGACCCGGCAGGTAAATCACGGCTTCATTCTGACTTGGGCACCCTGGATCTGAATTTGCCGACTTCAATTGATCCGCAAATGATCGAGGAGGTGATCGAGGAGGATCCTAGCTACAGTGGCTACGGCTTATGCGAGGACAGAGCGTGGATTACGAAAGATGAGAAAAGGGTGCTATGGCTGCCCTCTGAGTATCGATCGAGTAAGTATGCTTTGAGGGGAGAGACAATCGCAATTGGATGCAGCTCTGGAAGAGTGCTGGCCATGGAATTTTCTGCGGCTGGGCCGGCAGTGTAAGATATACAGGAATTGGCAATCAGACCTATCCACCAAACATAGTCTATCCTGTGTATCCTGTTTCGTTGCCACTCTACTGTAATTATGTTGTGATATCCAGCTACTCGAATTGACGGATCACCTACCACGTATTGTGAGAGAACTGCGGTAGCAGATACGGCACCTAGTGTTAGCCTAAACGTCAACAGGCATGTCGGTACGAGGTCTGATAGGGGCAGGTTGCTAACTCGTAGAAGAGTGGAACACGGACGGGGCGCCCGGGAGGAATGTTCGGCGCCGGTAATACCCTGGATGTTCCAGAGGTCATCCCGTTGGCGAATATGGTCATTGGGGGAGATAGCAAGGAAAGGCGTTGCGTGAAGGATCTAGTTCCTAGTACTTGTGGATCCGATCCCCTTGTTCTTGGATTAGGAAATTCGTGCCGCCGCCGTGCCACAGATCGAGAAACAGAATGAGGAAACTCGTGTTCTCGTCTCACAGATCCGGTAACCAGGTCATACAACGGCCAAGGCAGACTTGAGGCCAATAGCACCAGCAGGATAAGTAGCCGACACCTCGCCAGAGGAGTGACCTGTCACACCTGAGGAGTTGATGCCCCAAGACTTGAGTAGGTCGATCAAAGCCAGTTGGATCACGACTGAGGGCGGCAGACTGAAAGCCACCTCGTTGACGTGGGTGGTAGCCTCATCACGGCTGAGTTCCTCCAGCAGGGACCAGTCTGCACCGAGCTCGTACAAACATTCCTGGGCTCGTAGGAGGGTATCCTTGAAGACCGGATACACGTCGATCAATTCTCTGCCCATAGCATACCACTGTATCTACCATGACACTAGCTCCGCGCAAGTCGAGATACTCGATTGGCAATCATGGTGGCACCGTTACCGGTCACGAAAAAGCCATCGTCCATGCTGCCAGGGTCACGCATTTGGTTGTCATGGTTATCACGGAATGATGTTCCGGCGAAGACTGATGTATCACTGCCAAACACGTCTTCAGCGAGAATACCAGCGTAGAATACCAGCGTTCTCGAGAGCTTCATAAGCTGTTTCAAGTTGAGTCCGAATTTCGGGTCCATTGTCTGCAACAGAGAGCTTAGCCACACTTGTGCAATAGACAAATATCTATGGGGAACTTACACTGGCAATATCGGCAGAGAAGCCAAAGAAGGGTGCATCAAGAGGGCAACATCTTCGGTCAGGTAATGCACTCCTTTCACATCGGGCTATACCAAAGTCAATATTTTTACTCGTCAGCCAAGCGAACAATTCCAGACACTCACTGTGCCAATAGCCATCATCGGTATGGCCTGTCGCCTTCCTGGAGATTCCAATAGCCCTGGAAAGTTGTGGGAACTCCTTTCCAATGGCCGCAGTGCATGGTCGGCAACCAACCCCGCGCGCTTTCACAGCGAGGCGTGGTATCATCCCAACTGGCAGGGTGCTTGTCGCAAACCTAGGGAATCCTTAGCAATATGATTGTACTTAGAAAGTAGGAATATTCGGAACAGCTGCTATAATTTAATTTCATTGAAATAACTCGCACTTATCGTATTACGGGCTATCATTCTATCGCTCAGAACTCTAACCCATGAGCCTTACGACATCAGCGAAAACTATCTCCAAAACCGTCGCTAACTGCATCAGAGTATCATGATCGGTCCCGAGAACTGTGCTTGTCTCATAGTCCAGTGTGTCCTGAAACTCGCCGTCTTTCCCTTTCCAGCACTCCTCCATGTAGGCCTGTCCCTTTTTACCGATCATGGCATCAGTCTCAGCAAAATAGGTCCTCACCTTCAACTTTGCACTTCCTTCGGCGCTCTCCTCAGCACCTCGTCTGATCTTCTCGCGTTCGGCCAACTCCCTGACAAAGATTCCATAATCTTCACACTTCTCCCATGAGGATCCTCCCTTCTTCAAGCACTGCAACGCCTCACTATTCGCGCCAACCGTATTCTCTTCGAACATACTCTTGAATACCAAGTTGTCTATCTCAATTTGAAGTTCACGAGGCACTCCATAGGTTTCCTCCATCTTTCGACGATTCTTCTCCAATTCCGAATTATCCTGGCCACCGTCAGTGACGCTGGGGGAGACCACGTTTGTGACCTTGTTCATTATTGCCCCACTTGAGGCGAAAGCAGGCCCTGCTTTGAGAAGAAAGAACTTGGGAATAAGATGCCAAATACTGAAGGCTGAGACCGGTATGTATTGAGCCATTTGCCAAGTTGTCATACGAGAGTGTAAGGGATCAACCCAGGGTGCTATAGTTCGGCCATCGATTGAATTAGCAACATTTCTTCCAGTGGAGACGTTAAGTTTGTAAAAGCTAAAGTGAAAGCGAGAGCGAGAGTGTGTATTGACTGACGAATACATACCCAGCAACGTAATAGACGGTCGATCCGGGTGCAGAATGTCGCGGCAACGATACAAGGTATTCAGCAAATACATTGTGCCTGCACTATGCGATACCAGCGCGACGTGCTTGATGCCGAGATGCTCCAGGAGCTGAGGTACCAGTTCAACCCATATCGGAACTCGCTGAGGAAGCGGAACATCGGTAGACTTGCCCATTCCGGGACTAAGGATGGCACACCAATCGATCAGCTTCAATATGCATAAGAGCTGCAAGGATAAGGACCCACCGGTCGACGACCAACACGCGCACGCCCAATTTCTGGGCGATGGCATGCATGGCTATGGCTAGATAGCGAGACGAAAACATGCCCGGGATGAACAAGATGGTTGGGGGGTTGGGAGCTGCGGCAGATGGCTCTGGCGCTCGGCCAACATCCGCGAAGCTGACGGTGAGGGCATCATGGTCGGCAGTAGCGGGAAGCGTGAATATGCGATGGAAGCGTGCATCGGATATGTACTGGGCAGCGCCGGCGGCAGGCGGTTCCGGATCAGCGGCCATTGCTGGTTTCTGGCGGTGAGGGGTACAGAGAGATGAAGAATGGTAAGATGATTTGTGGTACGTCACGGCTCAGCCAAGTGAGTTTCGGTCAGGTAAGGTAAGTCTCGGTCAAGTGAGACAGGCAAAACAGGCAGATTTTCACAAGGCTGATGCAGGAGTGTCGTGCGGATCCCCGCGCGCCCCGTCGAGATGTTACGGTAGGAGATTACGGTTGGTAGCTTTCGAGCTTACGTAGCTCTACACAGTGGCTCGGGGAAATAGTCTTGGTGGTACCACCCGGGAATAATAACGGGGCCTCGTGAGGCTGAGCCCCCCCCTGTTGATGGATGGTCCATCGCCACTTTGCCGTCTTGCCGTCTTAGCTTGCTGCCAGAATTTGATCTTTCAACCTGTCCAGTCCAGGTACAAGGTACAACAAGCCCAGTCATCTACTTTCGGAATCCACTTGGGGTGTGCATCAACTCCCGGCTTTTTGATCCCGGGCCCTGGCTCAATAACACCGCAGCTTCCGTTATAACGGATGAACACAGCGATTACCTTCAAGTGTAGCTATAACAATTGCTATTTAAGGCTTAGGCTTGCCCGTTCGGGTATCATCTTATGAATGGAGAAACAGATGAGAATCACGGCGTCCACTCCTCCGATTGGGAGATTGATGTAGAAGCACCACCGCCACGACATGTGCTCAGTGAATACGCCGTCAAGCCTAGAAAACATTGTCAGCGGTCTTTTACAGTCAGGAATGAGTGCAAAACTGACAGAGGCCCAGCGATGGATGCTACCGTTGAGAGCAGACACTAAGCCAACAGGGATCAGCCTCTTTGAAAGGTACAATTGTCGCTGGCACAATCGCCCCAGCGACAACGACTGCTCCAGACAAAAGACCAGCGACACCCAGACCAGCCAATGCACGGCCAATAATTAGCGCGACAGAAGTGGGAGCAATTGCACAGACGAGAGAGCCCAGTTCGGACAAGACCAGTGCAGCCAAAGACACCCATTTCGCTGAGTAGAGGACGTGTATTTTGCCGTAGCGAATCTGCGTTGAAGTGGCTGTCAGGAGATAGGCTGATCCGTACCATCCAATATCAGAGATGATCTCAAAGTCGGCAGTGATGGTGGGAGTCGCCGGCGAGATGATCGTGTTGTCCAGGCACACTGCAAACATGGTTAGGCATGGTGCCAGAGTCATGATAATCGGTCTCCATTCGTTGAGGTATTCGTGATCTGGTTAGCTCTGTGTCGTCTTCGTTGGGGCCATCCGTAGTTGGATCTTCCTTTGTTCCAGCAGCGGTTTGTATGGGCTCAATTGACAGGCAGTTATTTGGTGTATTGCGAAAACCTTTGCTTCGAGCAGAACCTGCTGCTTTTTCTTCGTTAGTATTTAAGATGACTTGACTGGAGCCTTTTGATGTTGAACGACTTGGTAGATGAGATTCGCTGTCGCTGCTATGGACCGAAATCGACTTTGTCGCCCCTTCTTCCTTTTCCGCCGCCGTGATATTCCGACCGAAATCGTTCAACTCCGCTAATTGACTCTCATTCTGCAGATAACCTATTTGTTGAGCTTCATTTAGCTTCGCAGATTCTGTTGATGGTTTGGATAGGCTCTCGTCCCAAACGGACTGTGTCACATTTGCTTCGACTGTGCTTGAGACGGGACAGCCGAAGGTATTTGGGCTCCCGGCCTGATTCCCGCTCTGAATCAATGGCGGTGCTTCTGTTTCTGGAGTACCACCGCCAGCATCTAACTCAGAGTTGGGTAGAGGAACATTGATCGGAGGTATCGGTGCAATCTGCGTGACATCCACCAACTCATGGATATCTCGCCTGGACGTCGTGGCGTTCATGTCGGGGGCGTTTTAGGGATTTAGAGTGATGAAGAATTATGATATACTATTTATTGAAAGTAATCGAGAAATATTGAAGTTAGTATTGATATGAGAGACTCAGTGGAAGGTAAAATGCGTATCGAGCCCCTGTTTGAGCCAGAAAGATGGATTATTTAGACTGACTAGATGGAAATTCCGACGGTGTGGGTTTTGGAACACGCGTGTCATCTTCACGACAAGGGCAACAGACAAAAAATATTGCGTCCATATCTGGGCAGATTTCTCCTCTAGTCAGAAATTTTAGCTCCAGGCATCCGGGTTTCGTGAACCAAAAGGGTGACTCTGAGTTAGACCACGCATAACCCACAACTCACGCTAAAATCCGATGTTGTTGTGGATGATGGTGGTACCACCGCCACTCTTGCACGGGCGAACCCATTCGCAAGTCGTCCACCCCGTAGTCGCCACCAGCTCAAAAGATGTTCCATCAATGACACAGTTTATTTCTCTACTTAGATTGTTCAAATTTCACACAATGAATGTAATTGTCTACGTCTGTGCCGCTGGAGCGGCTGCGGCCTTCTTCGGACCTACTCTGAAGTGCCTCCCTGGCCTGTGGCATGTACGTTCTCATTCTGACTGGAAAGCAGCTATCCCTGGATAAATCCGCACTTCAGTAGAAATTTCGACACTGACTGAAGATTATAGGTACGCATACTCTACGCCGTTATCCGTCGCAAGATATCCTGCAGCCCAGCCGACCGACAGGCTCTCTTCAAGCCGGACATTTTGAAGTCGCGCGCCCCTCTCTTCGAAATCGACACTCAGTTCCACAAGACCAACTCCAGCTATTTCTCCGACCTGGATGAGAGCAGAATCCGTATCCTTAGTCGTCTGTTTCCAGATTGCTTCGCCTTCGGAGGCAAGCACCTCAGCGTGTTCATGGGAGGCACGTCATGCACCTTCTTCAAGGCCATTGCGCCCTTCCAGAAATACGAGGTCCGCTCTCAGGTGCTCTCCTGGGACGACAAGTGGCTTTATATTGCAAGCTATTTCCTGGTGCCGGGAGGAAGCCGACGGGCGTCTTGTATCGACCCGCAAGACCAACAGGCGGTTGTTGATGTGACGCGATCCGTGGTGATTGCAACGGCAATTAGCAAATATTGTTTCAAGTCAGGGCGGCTAACTGTGGCCCCGGAGGCAGTTCTGCAGCAGAGGAAGTTGCTGACTCCGAGCAGAGAGGTGGAAATCGTCGCCAGAAACGCGGAGGGAATGCGTATCGCATCGTCTCTAAATGACCTCAGCGCTCTTAGGGACGGTCTATTCTTAATGAGAGACGATTGATAAGATATGAAATTCAGCAATAATCTCAGACACAGAAATTACGAATGAAAACCCGTGGGGAACTAATTATCCGCATTAACTGGAGCGCGACATAGATTGAGGCGCAGATGAAATAACCACCGCTCCCGATTTCCAGTTTCAGAGAATTATCCCTCGATATATAAAAGGCACCTGCCCTTTCGAACATATGCTCTCATCACATTATGAATCCTATACTGAGACCAAATCCACTCTCAGCTCGTCGTCACTCTTGGCCTCCACCTTGTACCGGTGGTACCACCCTCAGGCTAGGTAGGTATGGGGTAACACACTGCCAAACAGCCCTGTTAGAAATGGCGGCCAATGAAGTTAGTGTCAAATACAATTTAACCATTTCACAGGTTGTCTTAAATAAAACTCATCTCGAAGCACCGAGGAAACTTATGATTCTCATACAGAACATCGAATGCCTTATTCAGAATGATTTCGGAACGCATCTTGAACAGCTGGGCCTTTTTATGGGCCGCCGAAAGGCCCACATACACTATAATTGGGTTTGTTTTAAGCTGTTTCATTCTCTGGGTACGCATTTCGCTCTGACCCAACCTTATTGCGCTCTTCTCACGTCCAACCCACAGATTACTAGCGTCTTAATTTATCGTTTATATTTCCACCCACTCGCTAAGTATCCCGGCCCATTCTGGGGTAGAGTCACCAACCTTTATGGTGCCTACCATGGCTGGAAGGGAGACTGGTCAACGGAAATTCATCGTCTTCATCAGCAGTATGGCGACTACGTGCGCTGGACACCCGATTATTTGATCATCAACAGCTCCCAGGCTTTCCAGGGTACGTCGGCATTTCCTTTGCTGGCCTAGCCTTGAAACGCAGCGCATACTGATCACGAATGTCCAGATATTTATGGCGATGGTAGCA
This sequence comes from Cylindrodendrum hubeiense, assembly GCA_014621425.1. Classification (NCBI taxonomy): domain Eukaryota; kingdom Fungi; phylum Ascomycota; class Sordariomycetes; order Hypocreales; family Nectriaceae; genus Cylindrodendrum; species Cylindrodendrum hubeiense. Next base: position 110,601 of record JAANBB010000032.1, read on the forward strand.
AGCCACTCAAGGCCAAGAACTACATTGTGCTAGCTCACAAGGCACCGAGCATTTTGACTCTCCGTGAGCCCAAGAAGCACCGCCCTCGTAGACATCGGGTTACTCAGGCTTTGTCGGACGAGAATGTAGCTCGACTGGAGCCCGGTATGCAGGAACACATTGGAAAGTTTTGTGATCAAATGTGCAATGAGCCAGGGGCATGGTCGCCAGTTCGTGATATGGGCAAGTGGTGTGAGTATATCCCCCTTCATTAGGCTTTTGTGAGGCAACATCTCACGCACACAGGTAATTATCTCTTGTTCGACATGATGATGTCCATGGTGTTTAGCAACCCACTGAGATTGGTGACCGAGTCAACCTACCGACACATTCCCGATGTCATTCACCAGTCATCGAGACGCCAGAGCATCTACCTCCAGTCGATGAAGCTAGCCCTTCTGGGGTGGATGAAGCTCGATGAGCCATTTTTCCCTGAAGAGGTCAAAGCAAGGGACAAGTTTGTCGTGTTCCTGCGCAACGTCCTCAAGACTCGGTACAAGCGGTCCCTGCAGGAAGAGTCGGCGCACGATGTGTACGCGTTTCTCAAGGGCGGTCGACAAAATCGGACGCGGAAGAGCTCACCCCTGGCGACTTGAATGCTGATTGCGCTACTATGATCATAGCCGGTGAGTGATGTCTCGTCATAAGTGACACCCTCTGATACTCATGTTCGTCTAGGCTCCGATACAACGGCTACCAGTCTAGCCGGCTGCCTCTTTTACTTGGGCCGATACCGAGCTGCATACGACCAGGCTGCCGAGGAGGTCCGATCTCGCTTCAATAGCACCGAAGAGGTTCGCCTGGGAGCCACCTTGAAGTCGTGCACATACCTTCGAGCCTGCATCCAGGAAGCACTCCGCCTCTCGCCGGCAGTTGGTATCTCGCTCCCGCGCGAAATACCCGCCGGCGGTCTCGTTATCAACGGCTCGTATATCCCTGCTGGTTATCTAGTCGGCTCTGGCATTTACGCCGTGCACCATAAGGAGGATCACTTTTCGGATCCATTCACCTTCCGCCCGGAGCGCTGGCTGCCGGACCGCGGCGGTGCAACGGATCTGAAGAACCACGAGACCAAAGCGTATGGACCATTCTCCATCGGACCGCGCGGCTGCCTGGGCAAGGGCATTGCGATGAACGAGCTAATGCTCGCCATGGCGCACGTCTTCTTCGCCATGAATTTCGAGACGCTGACTGCAGACGGAGACGTTGTTACGGTGAAGGGGCCGGTGATGAGCGCGGTCCCCGGCGTCACCGAACTTCCCATCCAGGAATACGTGACGGCGCAGAGCGAAGGGCCGTACGTGCGTTATCGTCGCAGAGACATTAGCTGATCTATCTGGGGGAGCTAGTTTCATGCGTATGCGGTTAATGAGTTCGTATCGTGCATGCTCTGTGTGCGAATACTCGCGTCGTGGTGGCGAAGTGGTGGATATCTCGTCAATACTCGTCAGCGTGGCGCTGGGGTCTCGTATCTCGCCATCAATAGAGTCTCTAAATCCATCAGTTTCTAGATCAGCGTCCTATTTTTTGGCATGATAAAAGGTTTGGCACGATTGCGAGCCCGAGTGGGGGAGCGCGCTGTAATAAACTAATCGGAACCCAGAGCTGAAACACGAGGCGGTGGGCCCCGACGCCTTACCGACCTCGGATGATCGGTTAACTCTAGTTACGAAGCGGAAAAATAATGGAGTCGAACCCATTGGTGGAACATTGGACATGGGTTCATGGCTCGGGGACTTCGGCACCACTCCCAACTGCTGCTAATCCCACACAAGCTATGTCCTAACTCACCGTTTCAGGTCGCGGCAGCTATAGGCCAGCTAGTTGTCGGATTCGGGATGCCAGAGCCCGCGAGCTGAAGCTAGAGTCCCGATTAGGAGTCGGACGCCGTAATGACAGGAGAACTATTGAAAACGGCTCGGTCCGTCAAGGTGCACGACTGACGATATAAGACTTCCTGTCGTCCACCTAGTATTGCAGTCTATCACTCAACCACATCTCATCCACTACATTCCTCGACCATTCTCTTCATCATGAAGTCCGTCTCCGTTCTTGTGTCGGCTCTGCTGGCCACTGTCGCCGTCGCCAACCCCACTCCCACGCTCGAGAAGCGCGCCTCCACCTGGTGCGGCGCCTTCGGCAGCGTTGCCACCAACGGATATACCTTCTACCACAACAACTGGGGCTCCGGAAAGGCCACCTCTGGATCTCAGTGCACCACCTTCAACGGTGTCACCAGCAACTCCTTCTCATGGTCCACCTCCTGGAGCTGGGCTGGAGGCCCCAACGATGTCAAGTCGTACTCCAACGTTGCGCTTGAGAAGGTCAACAAGCCGCTCTCGGCCATCAAGTCCATCCCCTCCACCTGGACCTGGAGGTATGCACAGCTCAACCTCAATCTCGTCTTGTAGCAAACTAACCACCTTACAGATACACCGGTACCAACATGGTCGCCGATGTCTCTTACGACCTGTGGCTCGCCCCGTCTGTTGGTGCCAACAACAAGTACGAGATTATGATCTGGGTCGGCTCGTACGGCGGCGCGGGTCCCATCTCCACCCCTTGGGGTGTCACCATTGCCACGCCTACCATTCTCGGTACCAAGTGGAAGCTGTACAAGGGACCCAACGGTGACACCACTGTCTTCTCCTTCGTCGCTCCTAGCAACATGGGCAACTTCAGCGGTGATCTCAACAAGTTCTTCCAGTACCTGGTTGCCAGCCAGGGTGTGAGCAACACCAATGTTGTCACCAGCCTCCAGGCCGGCACTGAGCCTTTCACTGGTAAGTTGCCAACTCCTACACTCTCAGACTACTTGATTTAACATTCTTTTGCTAGGCTCTAACGGTGTCTTCACCACCTCCAAGTATACCATCTCTGTCAACTAAATGTTGGGTAATAGTGTCATCAGCTAGCAATTTGTTAGCCCGACTGCTGTAGACTTCATTTCATTGTATATATCGTACTTGGTTAAATATAGAACTTGAAATTATGCGATTGATTTATTACTATTTTGATATTTAAGGACAAATTACAGTTCTCCATCTACCCTCTTGAACATGTTGAAGTATAGATCACATATGTTGGCAGTTGTAATAAGTCTTGTCACTACTCTCAATGAATGGTCATTATATCTACGTAGACCTTAAATTCAAACAAACTCCCACATTTTTATCAGACAGCAGTGAAGAAGATGTCTCTGCCCATGGAAATCATTCTCGCCATGTCATTGTAACATCGTGACAATATTAATGGCCCACTGAGGTTACCGTTGACGAGGACGTCTGTCGAAGTCGAGGAGGTGGTTGACTTTGGCTTGGTGATCCAGGTTGGTTCAGATCCTGAGGTTGTATCTAGGGCAGAAAACGCCGGCTCAGTCGCCTCTGGGAGGCATCACAAATTGGGCGTTGAGGTTTGAGCCAGGCCCTGGTGGATCAAATACGGATCTTTGGGGTTAGCTCACTAGCTGCTAGAAGACCTTCCGTAGGTTGGTACTATATTGAAGCCGTTAGATTTATGTCCAAGAGTGACATGTCATATCGTATACAGGGATCGTACACTCCCCTGACCAGCTAGGACAGCTAGACTAGACTATCTCAGAGACTAGCCAAGTCTCGATCCTCGATACGACAACGTGAAAACTTAAACCTCCATCTATCCAGATCCCTGCTACTTTGACCTTTCTGATTTCTTCAATAAGACTAGACCTTCAATCTAGACCTTCAATCTAGACCCTCGGTCTAGACCTTCTTTCTTATCTTGATAGTCTCGTTTCTATCTGTTTAGTACCTTTCTTACCTTGAATCGGCCTACTCATACAGAAACAACCCTCTCTCTACACCATGCTGTGTGCTTGAGTCACTATGTTTGCTTCTTCAAAGCAGGATGACTACGATCCTGAAATCCTGTTGGAATCATTAACTTTTGTGGCCTCTGCCATTTAGTTATTCTCTTTCCCAAAGGCATGGACGCCGATCGTATCGTTGCGTATCCCGGAAAAGCGGCAAATGCGAGGTTTCTTTGAGGATGCGGGCCGACTACTGCATCGCTATACGTGAGGGCTCCGATTGGACTAAGGCAAATATCTAGTCCCTCAATATCCCCATTTACGCTATCTCAAGTTCTAAAATTGCGCTAACGGATTATCTCGCTATGATCAAAGCCGGCGGTGCTTACATACAAGTCGGTACTCCTGATTACAGCAATTTACCACAGATCAGTGCTGGAACACTCTTCGATGAGTTCAATATCAGGGGCGGCTTCACCGATTCATCCGATGGTATTAAAAAACCATGCTTATACTCGCCGCCGAGAAGTATGTTGAGTCCTGGATTGAGACATGGCCTGGAAAGACGATAATCAGACAGTGGTTGACTTGTAAAATGCCCAAGGTACCGATACGTTCTGGTAAATGAGAAACAGAGGTGAATTACACACCGCTGTAAATTACGGAGGCTATCAATACACTAAGTACCTCAATCTTCAAAAGAATATCCTTCATCATAAATATTTATTATGAATATTGTTTCTAAAACCCCCTTCTCAGAGAGGACAAAGTGTTGATAGAACGCACAACCCGACGTAGGGAAAATTCGCAGAAAGAATGCAGGCAACAACATGGAGATCGGAGAAGAATACGGCGATATCTCGTGGCGGAGCAAGGCTTTTCAGCTTCATTTGTATCGTCGCACCCAAGGCACCTTAGCTGAATGCCAACGAGCATGATTAGTGGTGGCTGCAGCCAATGAACGATGGGGTTTGCCATGCTCAGCCTCCACGCAATTAGGCGCCCATCTGCAGAGTGATTTTACCCCTCAAAATTCAAAATACAATTATCGAAAGACGGAGCAGGGTATTAGGGACAAAATATCCGTCTCCCGCATCCGCCTGCTGACTGTCTTGAATGCACAGAAACACCATATTGTGCTTCTTGGCGCGATACTCACTCGCCGTATCACCTCTATCTCGCTGGTATTGACAGCCACGCCACCAAAGGCACTTGGCAGAACTAGACATCATTCCCACCAAGCCATTTATTGCGGAACCGATTCGGAACCCTTATTCACGGTATTCAAGTACCGGGCCTTCTGCATTATCCAGTGCAGCCAGAAACAACGCTCAAGCGAAGCTTGCTCCAACAACAAACGCTCCCCGGCAGGATTAAGAGATCAAGGTTCACCTTAATTGCTCTGCCCGACTCCACTTGGGGAGATAAAATGGCCTCAATATGCAATTACTCGCATCCAGAACTCCAAATAACGGATGGCCTCATCCGCCAACAAAGCGGATCCCTGTTTCCTTATAACCCCGAGTTCTACGAGCGAGCCACCGGATTATATGGCCCAGGGAGCATATACTGCTGGTATTTTATGCTGGCTTCCACCATTCTCAACTGGGCCTGCACCCCAAAAGATGAAGATGGCTATCGGCGACCTGGCCTCTCAAACGACCTCTTAGCCGTAGTCGCCTACCCAATGTTTGCTGCAACAGACGCTCTAGTACAAGCAATGAAGGCATTAGGAACCGACCAGCGCGCCTTGGCACTCTTCTGTCTTCGGTTTCCCGAAACGGACCTCACTGGATTTGCCAAATTTAACAACACCCAGCTCAACCTCCACGACATTCCACCCGATGTACTCGACCTTGGCCAACGCGTCATTGACATTACTGGGCCACTTACCGTCTGCTATACATTCACGGCTGTATGCATTGCCTTGATCATTTGGTTCGCCGATATATTCAGCAAAACTTTATTGCGACCAACACCCTGGACTAAGAGGGCCATCTACATCGCATATGGGTACGTCGTACTTACCCTCACGATATTTCACCTCAGTCTCGGAAATTTGGGTATCAGCCTTATACTCAGCGTCTATGAAGCAATGGTTCCTGTAGAGTTCGTCTTCGTATTTGGTTCCTTGGCTGTCACAGCCCTTAGCTTCCTTGGGTCAGTTGGCATGATGATTGAATCTTGTATGAAACGAAACATGGCGGATTTTGTTGAGGCTCTAAAGACATTGGGTGCTGTGATCATCATCGCTGCCATCACGGGGGTCATGGTGTTTGTTTTCTTCAGCGACAAGCTCAGATTAGTTCCAGACTTAGCCGTTACTGTCGGCGAGAGAGATCAGCTTGCTACCTTGATCGTTGGGGTTGTCACCCTCACCTTCACTCTGTTGGATGTTATACGCGACTGGCAGCCAGATACCGAGATTGATAACGAGGAGATGCAGACATTGAATACGGATGTAGAAAATGGCGATTCAAGTTAAATTGATCATGATATTATGTTCATTGATATTTCAAGATTGGTTTGTACATTTCCCTGACTCCACGTCCTTAGTCCAAGAACGAGTTAATGGGTGGGGATTTATTCTCCGCAAAATGTGCGCATAGACCCACGACGCTGTTGCCTAGTAAGAATCCCTCATTAAACAGCACGTGGTGGAGTTCATGCTGACACATAAATATCTCGTCTTTCTGGCCATTTTTACACTTCCCCTAGCGATACTTTGGTACAGAACTTGGTCCATTTCGTGAGGCTCAGCAACATCACTATGACAGCTCATTCGACGTCATTTCTCCACCTTCCCCGTGAGGTTCGGGAGATGGTTTATGACGTCGCATTTGAGAATATCGAGCACAGTAGCCTGTATAACTCCGGCACTGCCTATACGAAAGACTCCTCACCCCTTCTTTATGTGCATGAGAGCATCACAGAGGACCTTCAACCGCGCCTTTACCGGGATCATACTATTGTCCTGCCACTACAGGAACCGAGCGAATTTGTCAAAGGAGAGGACACTGTCGCGCATCACCTTGAAAAGGTTTCGCGAATGATGAAAAATCGAGCAACAACAATTATAATAGAGGCTGCCCAGACGGGACGTGTTTACGAGACTGACGAGGAGAATACGAGTGGGGGTGAGCCTGAAGAGGACTATGACTTTTGGCATGAGGAACAGGGGGGGGTTAGATTCGCCAAGAAAATAACCCAAGAGCTGCTGAGCATGAAGGCCCAGTTGCCGTCGGCGACAAGGGTCAAGTTGATTTTTTGGTTTGGCAAGTGGGTGACGTATTCCCAGCATTGGAAAAGCCAGCTCGCATGGCTGAAGAAGCAATGGGATGAGCTTGAAGTGGAAATCCAGCTCAACCTATTCGACTTTGACGACCCAGATGCTGGCGACGGCGGCTCCAACTGGATACAATGCTGGAAGGAAGAGTACAAGGACACTCCATACATCGATTTCTCGGCCATTGATCTCTCCTACAACGATCACCAATCGGGGCAGTACACAGGCATGGAATTCGACCCGGCAGGGTGGGAAGACCCTTACGTCAACACCATGTCCACGGAGGAGAAAAACGAGATTCTCCATTCCGGAGCCCGGGTGGAATGCCGCCCGTTATTTGTCAAGCCAGGGCCAGGAGACAACTGAAGCAGGGCAGGCGACACCTGAAGGAAGCCCCGGTAGATGCTTTTTAACTTGGGAATATAATTTTTGACAATGCCAACTTGTTACATAACTGCGTGGCGATCCATTTTTCAATCCTTTATTTGGTTATGGAGAACGTGTTGCGTGAATGTCGTTTGTCCGATGCTGATGAGTTCCCATCAATGCCGCACAAGACCAGCTCCTGTCGCAATACCTATGGCAAAAAAGAGTACGGGCCTCAACGTTTTGCTGTTGGGCATGAGTTCCAGGCACGTGATATTTCGAGAGTCGGCATCTCGGTCATTTCGAATCGGTCTTAGCGGACACGGAGATTATCTCCGTCATAAACATTCACTACGAAACAAGCTTTCATGTACACATCCCTCTTAGCATTTGTGCACGTAGTTGACTTGGAAAATGGCGTCAAAATGATTAAAGAAATCCCACCAAGGTTCTTCAATGACAAGGCAAAGAGGAATCCAACAGCATTAAACATCTTCCAACTGCAGTCTCCGGCCAGAAACGCATCCTCCATGAACCGTTCCATGAGCTGTAGGGTAGGCAAACAGGGTCAATACGCTATTCCCCTTTAGGAAAGTTCTTTCTGATTGGTCGGACTTTCAACATCTCCGGCCCGAGCGGGGCTTTACAATTGTGTCACTCAAACGAGTCACGGCAACAGGCATCTGGGCCTGGGACACTTATTCCGACCACAGAGCTGCCCCGCCTTGTATGTCGCGGCTCATTGAGAGACCATAGAGCTGTCCCGCCTTGTGTGTCGTGTCTCATGAGACCGTCGGCAACCCTTTACCCGATCTGGAAACCTGTCTCCTATTGGTCGCTAGCTCGATCCCCACGTCCAAGCATATCTCCGTTGTTTGGGGCTTGGAGTGGACATGTTCAGTGCTCTCGCTTCCTTATTCTTCTTTCGCGGATTTACCAAAGATCGAATCACTCCAATCCCCGTGGAATCCGTAAAGGCCGATCGTTTCGTGTCACTGAATCTCTGGACGGGATATATAACAGACATGCCATTCCCGCCATTGTAGTTGAAGCAATCACTCCTGTCCTGATAACTCCATCATCACTCGCACATAATCCACGCTCTGCCTTTATCCCATTGTATTTCTACCTTTCCACCTCTAAATCATCCTCACCGAAACGAAGAAATCATGTCTGCCGATATTGCCACCCAACGCCACGACCTCCCGCTCCTCGCCACCACCGAGACCTGTTCGGGCGGGACATACATCGTCACAGGTGCTAACGTCGGTCTCGGCCTCGAGGCGGCTAAGCACCTCGTATCGCTCGGTGCCTCCAAGGTTGTCATGGCTGTCCGTAACCTCAGTGCTGGTGAAGACGCCAAGGCCGAGATCGAGAAGGCAACAGGCATTGTCAATGTCGCCGAGGTCTGGGTCCTCGACCTGGCAAGCTACGATTCCGTCAAGGCTTTCGCCAAGAAGGCCATGTCGGAACTTGACCGTATTGACGCTATAATTGAGAACGCGGCCGTCGCTATAGCTGGTAGCACCCAGCCTGAGGGCCACCTTACACCCGTTACAGTCAATGTGCTGAGCACCTTGCTCCTCGCAGTTTTAATGTTGCCTAAGCTGAGCGAGAGCGCTAAAAGGTTTGGCATCGTGCCTCACATTACCTTCGTCACTAGCAGAGTTGGTTTCGACGCCAAGTCGGATTGGGATATCATCAAAGATGACCCGGTGCGAAAATTGGACACTGATGGAGCCTTGATCATGAAAGCGTATGAAATCCCGAAAGAACACAGTCGGCAAGAAGCATTGTCGCTAGCACGACCAAGCTAACATATACCCATCTAGGTATCCGCTTTCTAAACTTTTGGAGACCTTTACAGTCCGTGAGTTCGCAGCCATGAACCCGGTGTCTCGCACCGGAGTTGTTATGAATCTTGTCTGCCCTGGCCTTTGCCGGACCACGCTCAGCCGAGACGCGCCACAGCCCTTCCGTGATATGCTCGCCGACCAACTTGCAAAGTTCGGACGCACCGCCGAGGACGGCAGCCGCAATCTCCTGGCCGGAGCAGTCAAGGGCAAGGAGAGCCATGGATGCTTGCTGGATTCCACCGAGATCGCCGAGTAAGTCAACATCTTGGAATCCTGCTGGATATTTGGCTACTAGATGCTAACGAGAATACAATACAGGGAGAAAGTGCCTGACTGGGTGACAAGTGAAGAAGGCAAACAGTCGCAGAAGCTTGTTTGGGATGTTGTCGCCAAGGAACTCGAGTCTGCCGAGCCTGGTTGTCTGCAGAAGTTGGTGTCTGTTTAGTGTTATAGATCCACAGGTAAGCTAGCTTACTGACTGGACGAGTGTATCGGAATTATAGGAGAGGAAAGTATCCCAAGAAAATTGTTCTTTGGATGTTGCATATCAACTCAGATAGTGAAACGAATGCTCTATTCTACAATGAAGCCATGGAGTGCCAACTGCCACAGTTTTAAGTCCATTCGTGTCTCTACTGTCACCCGAGTTTTAAAAAGCGCAGATAAAACTGTGTCAGAAATTTCGATCTCTGTCACAATGCTTGGCTGGCCTTGCCATTAAGACCATTAATCCATGTAAATTGTACATGCGTTCCCGGACCCAACTTCAACGAGTATTCGAGATCGAGCCTTTGATAAGGATTGCAATTAATGATTTCTTGCTTGTTATATTTAGCATATCTCACTTAACATATTCTGTGCTAGATCGGGGCTGGTCCGCTACCGTGGAGAGGATCGGCCCACACACTTGGTGCCCCCGGTCGTTCACGCCTCGAAAAAGCCGTTTGCTGCGATCCACGATTTTGTGATGGCCGTGCATCTGTGAGATTGTGGGACGGCCGAACACTTCCAGAGGACGCCAAGCTGCTCGTTGACTGTCCTGTGGTGGAATCGATCTATATCGAGACGGATGATGAATGGATTAGGGACACGAGAAACCGGAACAGGCCCTCACAAGCTCTTCCACCGGGCGGGTTCCCGCCTCCGTTTCTTTTAAGCCGTTTGAATCCTCCGTTTCCGGGCCCGAGAGGCTGATATCGATGCTATTGAAGGGGCACGGTTCATGCCGATTGATGGTGCTGTCATGATGACTGTAAATGATTGATCGCATTGAGGCACCATATTTCCTCTTCGTGAAAATATTCCAGACTGACGGACACCGCCCCCGGTATCATGACCAAACGATTCAACAAAAGACAGCACAAAAACAGGCTAAAAACAGGATTCAACCGGGCAACTTGCACAACTCGCTGTCGTAATGGAGTCATGTGACATCGTGGTGGTTGCCTTGATCAAGGAAGGATCGCGTGCACTGCCACAGCAATGTAACCTGATGTCATCCAACTCTGAGATCACAGCCTCATCATTCCCACCTCAACTCCGATACGGCGAGCATCGCATCAACTTCGCATTATCTTCGCATCAATATCCCCCGACTCATTGCTATCCGTGCTCCTAACTGGCTTCACATATTACCCCCCTCGCAATCGCCCGCCCATCATGCCGCAAACTTCGCTCAGGTCGAGCGGCATTTTGGGAATCCGCCTCCAACACGGCCAGATCAGCTACGCTCCAGGCGACACCATCACCGGGTGCGTCTTCCGGACATCTAAAACTGTCAGCCCCAAGGCTAGTGTTACCATCAGTCTGCATGGACGAACAAAATCCTTGACGAGCGAGAGCCGCGGTATGGGCGCGAGCGTCACGTATCGTGGGCGCTTCAACTTGGTCAACTCGTCCCGCAGCAAGCAGAGAATCTTCCATGGACCGCTTCACATCCCAAATGCGGGTCAAGAGCAAGCCTGGCCCTTTGCCATCACAATCCCAACCCATGTTGACCACACAACCTTGGGTTCTACGCCACGGGATCAGAGCTACCTGCCTCTCGACTCTGGAGACTTCGCGACGCGTCCTTTGCCATCCACATTCACTCTGAACCATAATGGATTCACATGCGACCTGGAGGGCTTTGTCGAATATTTCCTGAAAGCCGAGTTGCGACTAATTGAGAAGGGCTCGGAAGTTGTCGTTGATGCGATATTGCCTTTCAATGTCGTAGTATTGAACCCTGGTCCTCCCATTGTGGATTTCAAGACGAAGGCATTTCGCGGTTCCTGTGTCGTCTCCTCATATCGCCTGGTACCGGGAAACGAAGATGCCCAACTATCGTTTTCTCAGAAGACGAAGCAGCTGTTCGCGACCACCAATGTACCCAAGTTCGGGTTGACTCTTCATATTGATTTTCCGACAGTAATTCAGCTGGAGAATCTAAACCCTGTTCCGTTTCTGATCCGACTGGCTCCCGACTGGCACAGAACCAGCCAAGATGTCCAAGGTATTCCCCAGAAGGCCAGGCTGACCCGGCTTTCCATGAAAATCGTGGCTGCAACCGAGATCAGGTGCGAAGGGACCTTTTCACCTCATCACGAGGACACTAAGATGCAGTCGGATCTGGATATTGCATCCGCAATTGGACACCTTGGGAGGGACATTTACATTCCCTGTACGGAGGAATCGCCGCCAGTTAACGTCGGGGAGATGATCAATCTGCGCATCGGCTATCATGGTCGCCTCGGACAGCGGTATAGTCACGAAGCCTTGGGCCCTAGCTTCAAGACATATAATATTCGCCAGAGCCACTCTTTGAACTGGGCGATATCACTGGAGATGGCCGGACAAAGTTTCAAAGTCTCTTCATCCACGCCGCTTACAATATTGCCACCAAGCGATAATAGGGTCCATGCAGCAAACGCTCAGGGTAGTGGGCACTCGCAATATGCATCTACAAAAGTCACACCGTTACAAACGTCAGAGTCGTGGATACAGCCACCAGAGGAGGAAAAAGCCCCCCCATCCTTTTCACAAGTGCAAGAAGAAGATAAGAATTGGAAGGAGTATGAAGATGGCGATGTTAAAAAGGCGTGATGATTGGCTTTGTAATAAACTCATTGAGGTGTGCGTTCACGCTGAGTAGTCCAGAAGATCAGCTTAAGAAGATGAATTTAAAGATATTTGACAAGAGAGAGCACGTCCCTTAAGAGGAGGTACATACGGTTGAAGCATGCTAAGGGGTGTGGCGACCTGCATAAGCTCACGGTGGGGAAGATACGTTACTCTCTCGTGTACCGTAGACACTCGATAAATTCGGATGACGCTAAAACTTCACAGGCCAAAACTTCCAATGGCATGTGTTATTTTGAAGGGATAAGAGTGGGAGGGTAGAGAAGAATCTCCACCTAGCGTGTCTGAATTTATCGAGTTTTTGCAGGAACTTGCTTCTTCTGCTTCATCGACTTCTCTGTCGTTTCTATTTCCATTCATGCCACACGCGAACTGCTCTGCGCAGTGCCAGTACTTGGGCATTCAAGACTGTCAATGACCAGAGTCTGGGTCTTTTCTGAAAAGGTTAGCCTTACTATGTTTGACTGGGGTGATCTTGCGGGCAGCGTCAGGCCATTTGGGAGATTGTAGGGACAGGTGGGTATGCCTATTTATGGAACGATTTGGACAGTGTCACAGTACGGCCCGTGCAAGCCGTATGGGTAGTCGGAACCTGAGGATGATCGACCCGGACGTTTCGACCAATCCAACATGGATAATGTACGAGGATGGAGCGCGGCGATCCTTAGATCACCACAATCCATACAGAGGATGGATCACTACGGTCCAGCGTTTCACGCGATCCCCGGATCATCTGGCAGTGTTTGTAGAAAACCCAACGTGTGCCCAGTAAAAACACGTGGCGCCTAAGCTCACCCCGGCTTGACCATCTCAGCCTTCGTATTCCCAGAAAGCTGAGACCAGGCCCTGCTCGACCAACACAAACCCTACGGTTGGTTTATCCCCGGTGCAGGTAACCAGGTCTTCCAAGCTGTCATGAAAATTGCCAATTAGCATCAGCCACAGGCATAACGGTCGGTGAAACGGGAAGCTGGCTTGGGAGAAATTGAACATACTGCAAACATGCATTTCCAGTGTCTTCCATCCGCTACTCCACATACCTTCTCTGCTTCCGGGGCACATCATGACAAGCTGCGTCTTTCCATCGATCGACGCCGCGGAATGGCAGGCGGTAAGCGAAATTGTACCCTGCAGGCCAATAAACAAAGCACCCCGATCCATGCTTAGGATTCACCTGACTTTGATGAAATGTGTTTCTGATCTCGTATTCCAAAACCCAATCGTGGCCAACATGGCAGAATTCGCTCACTCCTGAAACAATTGGAGAATCCTCCTAATGATGCACAGCCCTACCTAGGCACGATGAATTCGGATGCGCTAAGCGGAAATCTTACCCCATTATTCCACTTTTATCCGTTCAAAGCGTCACATTCCATCCACAGTATTGGCCTGTGAAATTAGTGTCATCCGGATCTCCCTGGTGTCTACGGTATTATGGTGGGCCAACAGCAGAGTGGCTAGGCTCTAAATTGCAGTGGCCGAGATTAAAATTAGCGTTGTTGGTTGTGCTGCGCTGCGCCCCATGTTCAAAACACGACCGAGTACATATATCATACGAAGCACCCACCGACACGTCGACAATCTGCCTCCTTAACCCGTTCAATCTTTGCTCAATGGCGCATCTTACCCTTACTTGCGCAACTTTGCTCTCCTGGCTGTCGCTTGCGGCCGCCGGTGATTTCACCAGTGTTTCCACAGCGCCAACGCAACAGCTCAGCACTCTTCCGCTAGTCGACCAACTCACTTCACAGGGCTGCTACGGATCGCTCTCGGCCACCGCAAACAAAACAGACCTAAAATGGTTGTCCTCTGGGGCATGCTGGGAGGTTTGCGTAAAACAGAAGAAAGATGTTACGATAACGCACATGAACAACTGTTACTGTGCTGACACTTATCCACCTGAAGAGTCGCTGGTTGATGACAGCGAGTGCAACCACCCTTGTCCTTACTACGCACCTGAGGCATGTGGTGGCTCGGAAGCCTACAGTGTCTTCAACTCGGGCTCGAATATCCTGGTGAAGAATGACGACCCTGATAAGGCTACCCGTACCTCTTCTGCCTCGACCGGCTCTACTTCGACCGGCTCTGCTTCGACAGATTCTGCCTCTGCTTCGACCGACTCTGCTTCGACCGACTCTGCTTCAACCGCCTCTTCCGCATCGACAACTGGTACCGATCCCAGCCAAACTACTTCGACCCCTGCTCCATCGGTCCAGACCAACGGTGCCAGCTATCAGTTCTCAATGATTCAAGGCTTGGGTTGGCTCTCTCTGTTCTTGGCCATCTGAACTGAGCAGGGGAGTTTTCTGCACCAGTCCACTGGTTACAAAAAGAGTTGTAAATTTTTTTTTCAGGCGGTTAGACCTTCCAGCATTGGGAGAAGGAAACCGTTTGAGCTGGGAAATGGAAAGATAATAAAATGTGTTGCATCTACAGGTTCGGGAGAAATTAACCACTGTGCGTTTGCACTCACCGTAAATTGATCTTGATAAAGAAAATAAAGCACATGTCAGAAGTCAGGTGCCCGAACTAGAATTTTAGATCGTAGAATCCGTTTTTTTACGTCGCTCTTTTGCTCGGGCTACAAGTAGTTCCCATTCACTAATAGTAGTCCAACATGCTTTCTCTGGTCTTGGTGGAAACTGGGGGTGATGAGAGCCCACATAGTGATAACCGCATAAATTCCCAGTTTTGTTGAGTGACCTCTATCTCAACTCTCGCCAGGACTTTTTTGTACACCTTTTCTGCTCCATAACGAAGTTCGTTGATACATGGTCATAGAATGGGTCGAGCAAGAGTGAACAACCTTCTACTTGTTGTTTATTATTGCGGGACGAATGATAGGCGTCAAATTCTGCATGTCAACGGCTCGGTTTTTATTTTCACTGCTTAAGCGGATATTGAGTATTTGTTTGTACATCGTAACGACAGTTAAATACTCTCCGATCGTTACTGCTACATCCTCAAGACCTTCTTTCAGTCGGGCTGGCGCTTCCCTGTCTGCTTGCCTTGACCTATCAGCATCTGCGACCCTGCAGCACTAAGGCTGGCTGCTAGACGCTATACCGGGTTAGGTTGATCCACAAGCCCATCACATGATCGGAAGTTAGGAATTGCCGAAGCGATTTAGCGTAGGCAGGAGGCATCACCCTGGTTCCATTGGGTCGGATAATGCACAAGTCCGACAGTAGGCAACAGCAACTTGTGAAGACGTCTCCAGGCACCGAGCCTCTCTTATTGAAAGCCAAGATACATTTTCCCTGCCAAGAGCATCGCCTCTGCATTGTCTTGGCGTCGCGTTGCCGCTTCTGCAGCCATGTCGACAGCCTTACCGACTCGAGAGAAGACGACCCACGGCACGTCTTCGGCCTCGTCTTCAGCAGCACCTCCCCTATTCTCACAGCCGTCGGGACACAAGCGTGTGCTTGCATGTGTGCTCTGTCACCAACGCAAAGTCAAGTGTGAGCGCAAGTTTCCCTGCTCGAATTGCGTTAGGTCTGGTGCGCAATGTGTGCCGACCACTGTGATTCCGCGCCAACGAAGACGCCGCTTTCCTGAGCGGGTGCTTCTAGAACGTCTACGGAAATACGAGGACCTGCTGCGCCAGAACAATGTCAGCTTCGAACCGCTGCACAAGGACTGGACTGGGGAAGGGGATTCCAACAACCTTGAAGCCAACGATGACTCGGACGACGAGCATCCATCAGCCGCAAGGGGAGAGTCATCGTCCCTCTCGCCAGCCGACAACTTTGACACAATCCCGGACACAAAGTATGTACTCATATAGAACCTGCAGTAAGGTAACTAACCGTACCAGGGATTTTTGGCACGTGATAAAACAAGGGGTATGCCACTCTCACGCATCACTGACGCTTTACTTACAATATGCCACAGTTTCTTGACTCCAAGTATCCCGACACCTCCAACGATGACGTCAAAAATGGCTTCACCGTAGAGGCATGGGATGAACTCTTTGACAACACTGACCACCTACTACTTGGCTCACGTCAGACATCAGTTGACCTCTCTGCTCTGCAACCAGAACCCGTGCACATCTTCAGGCTATGGCAAATTTATCTTGACAATGTCAACCCGCTCCTCAAAGTCACGCACACTCCAACCCTGCAACCACGCATCATCAAAGCCATGGGCAATATGAAAAATATCAACCGGCCCTTGGAGGCTTTGATGTTCAGCATCTATTGCATGGCTATTCTGACCGTGTCCGAGGATGAGTGCCAGTCCTTGTTTGGTTCACCAAAGTCCGATCTTGTAATGAGATTTCAGTTTGGTGCGCAGCAAGCTCTCGCAAACTGCGGATACCTACGGACCAACAATCGCCTCTGCTTAACCGCACTGTATCTTTACTTGGTATGTCCATCGAAGAGTTAAATTGTTCGTCACTCAACAAACTAGGTCTCCGTCAGCGCCAGTACGAATCCTCGATCCCTGTCAGCCATTCTCGGTGTTGCTGTTCGAATTGCGCGACGGATGGGAATCCACAATGAGACAGACAACAATAAATGTTCTCCGCTTGAGGGCGAAATGCGTCGAAGGCTGTGGTGGTCACTGATTGTTTTTGATTCTCGGATCGGAGAGCTTGCAGATCACAAAAGTACGGGCATCTCTCCCATCTGGGACTGCCGAATTCCCCTCAACGTCAATGAATCCGAACTTCGACCAGAGATGAAGGAGGTTCCACCTATTGAGCTGAAGTCTACCGAGGCCCTGTTTATCGTCGTCCGCAGTGAGATATCCGACTTCCTCCGACATACGGCATTTTATCTCGACTTTTCCAGTCCGGCTTTGAAATCAGTCACCAAGGGTGTCCATCGGCGACCCGTGCCAGATGGCAGTGAGGTAGATACTCTAGAAGAGATGATCAACAATAAGTACCTCCAGTTCTTAGACCCTGAGATTCCACTTCACTACATC
Organism: Cylindrodendrum hubeiense; assembly: GCA_014621425.1. NCBI lineage: Eukaryota > Fungi > Ascomycota > Sordariomycetes > Hypocreales > Nectriaceae > Cylindrodendrum > Cylindrodendrum hubeiense. The sequence continues at coordinate 127,990 of JAANBB010000032.1, forward strand.
ACTATTTGGACAGCAAGAGCGACTTTTGCCAAATGGCGAATTGTGGAATACTACTGGAGATATTCTGGATCTTCTACGAAGCCGACAGAGTCACAGCTCGACGCGATCCTTGGCCATGCATTTCGCACGCTCGAGTGTGACACAAAGCTGATGTCCTCCCCCCTCACCAAAGGATACCATTGGCTGATTGAAAAGTACTTTCCTCTTCCCGGGTACATGCACATTGTTCGCGACATACGAAATCGCCCGGTCAGCAAGCAAGCTGAGCGAGCTTGGGAGATTATGAGTGACAGTTTCGAGGCTCGATCTGCGGCCTTCAATTCAAAAGTGAATCCCCGCTTTACCATGTTTAACAAAATCGTCATGGAAGTTTGGGAGCTTCGCGCGGCCGAGTTGAAGCGATTGGGAAAACCCATAACGCTGCCGAGAATCGTGTCAAAGATTAAGAGCGTGCCGCAACCAACGCAAGATGACCAGATAACCAACCCAAAACAACCGGACAGCTTCTTTGAAACGAACATCAACGACCTTTCGATACCAATTCCAACGGTGTTCGATACTAACATCTTCCCGTATTCCATGGATTGGCAAGACACCACCGAGCAGAGCAGGCCGGAGGTTCAGAACCAGGGAGCCGGATTGCATTTGTCGGATGCCGATATGAACCAGCTCGACTGGGCTGCGATGGTTTGGGGATTTGGTGAGCACCACCGCTGAAAACGCTTCGTCGTCTTCACATCTAAACATCAAGTTAGGTTCGTTCTGATCAGGAGGGTCTGCGCCGAGAGTGCTAGATCCAGCCGAGAAGGCTGTTGAATCTGCTGTCGGTTTGCATCGCAGACAGTGTATTTTAGGGGTAATCATCACTCGTTATCTTTGTGGCATCATGTAAGAGTAGGACCTTTTGTAGTAGGATGACACAAGCTCAACTCATCATCTCAAGCGCACTTTCAGACCAGTGAACCAGTGACGAGGCAGCTAAAGTAATTGACAGCCATCTACCGATCTTGATTCTGTGCAACCTTGCGGGGAAGGGCCGGCAACGGAAGAGACGGCACCAAAAGGACCAGGGACTGTGGAGTTGAGCTCCCTAATCCGGTCTTGGCTCGGTCCGCCCCACAAGTCGGGATTGTTGATAACAAAAGTCCCCCCCGGGGTATCACACAAACGGTCCGAAGATAGCCGATAAGAGCGTCAAAGAGTCCCGGAATTGATAGTGATCTCATGTAAGTGGTGTTGGATGGCAAACACCGTGGCGAGAACTGCTGCCGTACGCCAATGCAATGGAGCCCCCAACCCAGTCACTCGGGTCTGACGGGAACGATTTGACATTTAATACTACCTAAAGCCTTCAAGTGAATTAGGAGTTAATAAAAGTGGGTGATTTACGGATCGACGCATTTATCGTAAAGCTATCAGTGCAGTGATCGCCCCTTGAACCATGCGGCGTAGCCCTTACTACGTAGTGCCATGAGACAGGCGCGATCAATATCGGTTGACACGGGTCCAAAGAGGCGGGCATTCCACCATAAGGTCATCTTTGTCGAGTAGGAGTTATTTAAAGTCACGAGATAGATGCGGGCAGCGGGTCGTCGGATATCCTGGTCAACCGTTTCGCAATTTGGAGCGCCGTGCGCGTCCACTCGATCGCTCTCAAATCTAGAACCGGACTGTGCCCCACAATGGTTGGAGGTGCAACGTAACCAACGGCCCAGGCTTGAGATAAGTTTGAGCATGTCAATTGGCCTAGGTGCCAGCTTCCTAGAACGTATTGTTCTGGGGGTTGTGTGGCAAGTGACCCAATCGGTGGCGATAAGGATCTGTATAATAACCAAAAGAAATCACAATCATGACATCCCCGTATCTGCAGGTGCTGCTCTCTCTTGCAGAACACCATCTGCTTGGCACAAACTTTGGGGATTTTACCATGGAAAAGCAGATAATACCCAATCCGTCCACGGATGACGCAGTCGTGAAAAGCGACTCGACTACCAAGGACATCTCCTCCGGCGAGAAAAGCGTCAGCGTTGCCAGCCACGATGTTGAGACAGGAAACAACCATTTCGTTGACCTAGAGATTGATTTCGACCGCGTTCTGGCCAAGGGGGAAGATGAAGGCGACTATGACGCTGATACGAGTCCTTTTCCGGCTGTGAGAGCTGTCGTGCCCGAGACAGATGATGCTGGAATGCCAGTAAACACGTTGCGTGCCTGGATTCTGGGAATTGTAATACTTGCCTGAGACTCCTGCTAATAAAAACTTATGTTGACTGTTTCGCTAGGTGTTTGTGTTCCTCGGAGCGGGTGTCAATCAATTCTTTGCGCTACGATATCCTGGTGTGCGCATTGTATCCCTGGTCGCCGAACTTATAGCTTTCCCGCTTGGCGTTATCCTCGCCAAGATTTTGCCTATCAGCCGCTTCAACCCGGATCGCCATTTCAACATCAAGGAGCATGCCCTGGTGACCATCATGGCCAATGTGTCGTTCGGATTCGGATCGGCAGACGCAACAAACATCATCCAGGCTGCCAAGCTCTACGGCTTCAAGCTCGCCCCAGGGTTCTCTGTCATGGCGGTGCTCTGCTGCCAGCTGAGCGGATACGCTGTTGCTGGTCTAGCCAGTCGATGGCTCGTTACACCAGCGAGTATGATCTGGCCCGGCGTTCTAAGTAACATTGCTCTATTGAGCTCGCTTCACTCGAGGGCCAATGCTACGGCCGACGGATGGAAAATGACTCGAATCAAGTTCTTTATGGTGGTGGGTGCTGGTGCTTTTGTTTGGTACTGGTTCCCGGGCCTGATCTTCACCGGCTTGAGCTACTTTTCCTGGATCTGCTGGATTGCACCAAAGAACTTGGCTGTTAACCAGGTCTTTGGCATGGTCACAGGACTGGGCCTTTTCCCTTTGACATTCGATTGGTCTATGGTTGCCTACAACTCTAATCCTCTCCTGAGCCCACATTGGGCGGCTGTCAATGTCTTTGCTGGCTTCGCCATTTTCTTTTGGGTTATGGTGCCTGCGATTTACTACACCAACACCTGGTTTACCTCTTACCTGCCGCTGTGCACGGCGGATGTGTATGATCGCTACGGAGAGCTTTACAACGTTTCGAATGTGTTGACAGGAGAACGATTCGATCAGGATAAGTATTCTGACTACTCGCCTCCATACCTCCCAGCTACCTTTGCGTTTGTCTATGGGCTCTCTTTTGCGTCGATTACAAGGTATGTTACTCCTAGATCTCCCACTTGTGACTTATCTCACGAAACAAACAGTGTTCTATCTCACGTTTACTTCTTCCATTGGGACGAACTAAAGCATGCGCTTCACGGTACACTCAAGCTCGATATTCATGCACGTCTCATGTCCACATACCAAAAGGTCCCTTGGTGGTGGTGGGCCACTATTCTCACGGGTGTTCTTGCGATGAGCTTTGGCATGGCCGAGGGCTATGACACAGGACTCCCGTGGTACGGTGTTATCCTCGCGTTTGTGATCCCAGCGCTCTACATGGTGCCTTGCGGTATGATCCAAGGTGTTACAAACGTAGATGCCAATCAGTTGAACGTCCTTTCGGAGTTCATTGGTGGATACATGTTCCAGGGCCGACCAATTGCCAACATCCTCTTCAAGATTCTCTCCACAGATGTGGTCGGACAAGGATTGTACTTCTCCTCCGACATGAAGCTGGGGCATTATCTGAAGATTCCCCCTCAGACTTTATTCTTTGCCCAGGGACTTGCTACCATTCTTGGCGCCTTGACTCAGGTCGGTGTTACGCAGTGGATGCTTGGCAACGTAGATGACATCTGCAGCGAGGACCAACCCAATGGGTTCTCCTGTCCAAACGGACGCACTGTTTTCTCCTCATCCGTTGTAAGTAAAAGAACCCAATATCCCCGCTTAGAGCTATCTTATTAACCTTGTCCGCTGCTAAGATTTGGGGCCTCGTCGGCCCCGCGCGCCTCTACTCCGTTGGCGCAATCTATAGCGGCCTACTTCATTTCTTCTGGATTGGGTTGATCCTGCCACCTATGACATACTTTATTTGGAAAAAGACCGGCAACAAATTTATCGAAAAGATAAACTGGCCTCTCATCTTCGTCGGAACCTACAACGTGCCACCGGCTACTGGAATTAACTACAGCAGTTGGTACATCGTTAACCTGGTATTCAACAAGATTCTCTACCGAAAGTTCTATGCTTGGTGGACCAAGTACAATTATGTGCTTGCGGCTGCTCTTGATACCGGACTCGCTATCAGTGGGATTGTCATCTTCTTTGCCGTAACATACGGACCAAACGTGCAATTCCCAGATTGGTGGGGAAATACAGTGTAAGCGAAAAATACCCTCGTATTGACAAAATGTTCCTGGAAACTGATATAGCAATTGAACAGGTGGCAAAATACTGCTGATGGATTGGGGCTACCATGGATGCAGATGCCAGATGTGGGATATTTTGGGCCAGCAAATGGGACATGGTCGTAGATCAATTACGTACCCAAGTTGCTCCGCAGGCCACTAGCTAAGATTAGATATGCTAAAACATCAACATTGTGGGCTCCTTATTTCCGATGTAGTTTATCTCACCAGTCGTAGAGATGTTAGTTTAGCAAGTTGCGGTGGGTGGTAACTCATTCGGTTGTGAAACTTAGCGAAGATTATGTAGTGGTTCTATCTTCACTACAATACAAGCGATAACATTCTTTCAAAGTTCTCAGGGACGTGCTCATAGTATCTTAGTTGCCGTTTCCACGTAGAACTCTAAGTTGCTGCTTTATGTTGAGTTTGAGTAATTTAAACGTGGCGCTACATGAGATCTACTTTCTACCACCCATGGGGAATTCCAGGTCTATTTATGCCGCAAAACGTAAAGGCTACGCTGTTTCGTCCCTCATTGGCCTAGTTACATATCTTGTGTCTGTCTTCCCTGACGCGTTGGTGAGGCCGGGTCCAGCCAGAATCCTCCAAGTACCAGCGCTTCCTCGTATGTTGTGTCTGCGCCCAACAGGGTCATAAAATAAGGAAATAAATAACCAGGTCACTAGAGCTAGTCGTAGCATTGTATTTCAGTGTCAAAACAGTAACCAGAGACGCTTCATTGATGAATGTTGCTAAACTAATTGTCTAAACCCAATCCAACTTCTTCTTCATGAGACTCCAAAAGCTCATCAAAATCGAACCTGAAATCCTGACCAGGCATTTGGTCGACAAAATTAGCAAGGAAAGACATGTCTGATAGTGAAAACCCATCTTGTCCATCAATGTTCAGAGTGGGTGAGGCTGCTTCCAGTGACTCATGAATCTGTCCAGAATTACCCGGCTGAGTATCAACCTGTTCAGGTTCCTCGGGTGGACCATTCTCGTGCAGTTCATTCTCGGGCACACTATTACTCTCTCGAAAAGCGCTAAACATGCCTTGGAGTACTGTACAGAAGGCATGATTGAGAATTTCAGGTGTCAGAGTCGGCTCGACTGCTTGATCAACCAGGTTCTCAATGTAAGGACGAATTCGTCTTGGGAACTCAGTTTGAGAAAAAGTCTGAAATCTCTCCAACACTGTTCCATCATTCTGCAGCATGCTGAAAGCTATATTCGTGAAGATAAACCCTTGATCCATATGCAGAGTTAGTGTAAGCAACTAGAACTGGGTGGAATACCTACACGGAGATGGGACGGACTCGTCTTCTGGAAAAAGAATCGTGTATACTTCAGCCCATTTCTCCTCCTCTGATACTGTTCCTTTTGTTCTTTTCTTCAGTCGTAGTCTTCTCTCCTGGTCATCGTTGATGCCTTCTTGAGGTTCCCGTTCTTCAAGTTGACATGGGGTTGGGAGCCTCTAATGCTCGATTAGTTCTACTGATGAACCAAGGTCGCGATAGCAACGAGTACACTGATATCTTGGTAATATGTGACGCCGATACAGGTGCTCCCTAAGTAAACATAGTGGTTAATAGCTGGCATATTATATTTGACAATGACATACTTGACTCTATGGACTGATCGCCATCCATGCCAGCAGCAAGTCCACTTACGTATCACAAAACGTCTCTCGTTATGCTTCAAAAATGGACAGGCAAGTAGCAATGATGAATCTTCTTCATCCTTCTTCGTTTTTGCTGTTCTTCACCATTGTCATCATCTCTGTCGTTGCCGCCCCTTTCACCCTCTCCATCTCTTCGGCGTTTACTACCTCTCTGCACCTTCGACCCAGTTCCATGCCGCACATCATTCGATGGAACAGAATGAGATTTCCACTCAGACGATTGGTCTCCATTGCCACGTGTCCACTCCGAAAGCTTTTGAACCAGAAGGTTCTTCAGCCAGATCATCAAACGATCAATCAGAACATCTTTCCGAATAGATGCAATTTCGCCGGGAGAGATATGCCGAGTAGTCGAGGATGTAGTAACACTCGTTGATGAAGAGTCTTCCGTGCCCTCTCTGGGGCAAGAGTCAGCGAGACAAGTAGATTCTTCTTCTGTGCCTGCATTCCAGTCGCTAAAAGTCTGAAAACTCTCTCGTGTGGTTTCTATCTGTCCCGGCATTTCAGTGGGGTGTTCTTGCCTCAGACATAAGGGTGCAAGTCTGTTGGAAAGTTCATCGTCCGTAACTTGGCCAGTGGCTTCATCCGTGAGTGATCCGAAGACAGGATTTTGAGGTTCAGAGTCTCTGTTTTGAGGAGATTGTGGGTGCGAGTCGAAATTCACTTCAATGGACTCGACGGATAAATTTGGGTTGAGTTGGTCGGTTTCCTCTAGGTGTGTACCTAATTGTGGAGATATCCTTTGCGTGGAGGTTGGATTTCTCGTCGATGCCGTGATACCTTCAGGAATAGGCGAACCACTATGGCCATAGTGTGTGGATTGGGACGATCTTTGAGATGGTCCTCCTCCCTGCCACCTTATGGACGTTGAGAGTTGAGAATTGTAGGAAGAGTAACTGCTTGTATCGGGCGGAAGAATAAGCCATCGACTAGGATGTACTTCGTGGTCATTAAGGTAGTCGTCAATTGGTGATCTCGCCGAGTCATGGGATTGAATATAGTCATCATCGTCGATATCAGTGTGGATATTACCGAGACTATCGTTGGAATCATCTTCTGCACCATCGTATGCATCATCTTCGTTAAGCCGGTGGAATCGATGATCCATGTTATTCGCTGGTGAGTGTACGAGAATTCAAGACAGATTAGCAGCGCTGGAAAATCAAGGTTGTGAGGGGAACCCACTTTTAAGGGGAGAAAATATTATTGCGCAGCTGCGCAATAACAGGCTGAGCTGCGCTGATTGAAAGCAACAGTGTCACGTGCTGGGAGTAGGTGCAGGAATATGATTGACTGAATATCTAGGTATTAGGCAAATACAGCCGCCGGCCCTATTCATATTCACTTTTCGTCTAGGCGGCTGGGAGGCTTTGAAATTCTCCGTATGGTGGGGTGAGTCAAGCTATTTGAAGTTCATTGAATAATAATGTCCCTGCTGTATAGTGTATCCGCAATAGCGACTGGGTGGATTTTGGGTTGTGCGCTTACGTATTGCTTTTTTCTGCTCCACATTGTCCAATAAATTGATATACTTCTGCTCTGTATGAAAATGAGTCAAGACTTTTTGACGAGCAATGAACAGGCGATGAGAAGAAAACGCCCCCCAACACGACGGCAGCGAAGAGCACTCCCGAGCCCGCGATAGACCCGATAATTTCCAAGATTTCACCGCTTACGGGATAGAAATAAATACCCCAAAGCTAATAGCAAAGCTCATCGGTCCTAAAACCGAGGCCAGATTAAGTAAAGAGCATGGATTTTGAACTGATACCGCAGCATCTTCCAACATCTTTTGTATCGTACATCCTTCCCACGCAAAACTCTGAAGTTCGCTTGGAGCTACAGACAGATGTAGAAGATGGAAGGCACTCGAGGTACAAGAGACAATCGATCTGGGTCAAAAGCTCCAAAGCAGCAAATACATATAGAAGACGAATGTCTTTCGATCCGGAAAAAAAATGATAGGGATTCGGTGAACACCAACGTCGTAGAAGTATTCAGGTGGTTGATGTGGTTTCCCATCAAGCCTGGTGAATCGAGGCCTATGTATGAGCAGCCGTTGAGAACGTGACTGAATATACCCGGAATCAGTTGGGAAGCCAGCTGCCGTAGCAAATGTTGGCCGAAGACTGCTGATTGCGACGATCACAAAGTGTAACGAAAAAGCGCACAGTGATGAAGACGAAATGCAGCGGCCGGAGGGCAACAAAACTGAGCTCTGCCGATTTTTTGCCGTAGGTCGGAAACGGAGGGACCAACAGAGAAAACAGCAGGAAGCGAATCAGTCCTGGAGTCATGATGCTGAACGAACATGAGGAACACATTGACCCTGAGGAACTATTTCCAGCCGAGACTAGGCAAAATACGTCGCAATTGCATCAGGACTCCAATGGACTAGCCTACAGGAGCCACGCCCATTGCGAAGCCCCAGCGGCGGACAAACAACAGCTGAGCCTCGGATTGAGGTTCAGCAAATATTCATTTTTTACAGGTTTCTCGTAATGAGATGTCCCCCCTTCTTGGCGTTGACCGAAAACGGATGTCGTTGCAAGCAACGATTCTGTCGGAAAACTTCCTATATCCAAGGGTTTTACTCTTCTGAGCGCTTCCCACGAGGGGAAAGGCAACGCGACACCGTGGGAGTACCCCGAAGGGACTAGATGAAGGTCGTGGCAGCTCGGGTGCTTTTTGATAAAGAAGAAAGAAAAAAAGAAGAATGAAAAGGGCGGAGGGAGAGCCGCCTTATAAAGAGATTTCGGTCACACGCTAGTCCTCTTTGGGGTTGGTTGCTTAATCAGCAAGCACCCGAAGCAAAGCGTGGGATGCCAGTATTTCTCACACTTTGCCATGAGAAATAAGACAGTCATGGTCAATCCAGTCGCAGCAAGTGTTGATAGCCCAAGTCCGTAGTGGTCCATGAAAGGCCTTTGGTACTTGAATTCTGAGAAGGAGGCCGAGAAACCGATGCATTCCGATGATCCACCCGGACTGGTGTTGAAATTTTCATGTGCGACATTCCAAGGTCAGGGCGTTATTATTCGAGTTGGTACTGCCGCTCCATTGCCGCCATGCACCACGCTGAAATTGGCGGTATCTACCTGATTGATGGTGTCTGAGCTACAGCTGCCATATTCATTGGCTGAGACTATCTCAAATGTTGATTTCATTGCCGCCTCAGGCAACACCTTTGTTGCTGAAGCCAAGCGTCAGCTATTCCGCGCTTCCCGTCCTACTGAATTGCTGATTTTTGCCGGTCACAGGGCTGATTACTTACTTCACTGTCTAATGATGAGGGGGAAATAGGACTTACCATACGGGGGTGAGCTGGCGAACTGAGGATCTGCGTGACTCGTGTTTGCTGGACATGACCAACTCGCGCATGATGTAGTTACTTACCATGACGCGCATACGCTTCGGAATTTCAATAATCTACTGACAAATTCGGAATAACATGCTCGTGCCGACAGCCACCGGTATGATTAATAAAACCCCCGCTCTGCCAGCGAAATGCATTACAAACAGAATGTCAATACGAAATTGTGAACACAATGATTGTTACTTTTAACTGGGCGGCTCGGCCGAAGATTGATGCAGGGTAGCGGTTCCTAGTTTAGTGTGGCCGTGCAACTGCCCAAAAGGGTAGGAGCATGTCTTGGCGAGGGAGTCATGAAAGCCTCCTGGTTACGTACCTGTAGGTACATGATGGGAGCATAAAATGGTCTGCAAAGCCCCCAATAATTTGAAGAAAATCAACCAGAACAACTTGCTCATCTCTCTACAAACTTGTATCCAACAATCAACCGCTACAATGGCACCCACCGGCAAATCACCCCTCAACCTGATTCTGGGAACAGGAAATGCAAGTCTCCCCGGCAGTGGCATGGAATTGGACAATGAGCTTGATAATTGATGCGAGTCTAACATGAAAGATGCGCAGGTCGGAGACACGTCGATTGACACTATGGCCCGTTTTAACACCCCCGATGAGGTGAACGGCTTTCTCAACGCCTTTGCCGCCCGTGGTTATCATCAAATTGATACCGCACGCTCATACTCCCCTCACGCGCCCGGCAGTTGTGAGCCCCGGCTTGGAGGTGTTGATGTGGGGGACAGATTTGATGTCGATACCAAAGTCGATTCTCGTGAACAAGGAAGCCACACCAAAGAAAACGTCTTGAAGGAAATCGACATTTCGCTTGAGACATTGAAAGTCAAACGCATCAACATCGAATACTTGCATATTCCGGATCGGGCTACCAAATTTGAGGAAGCTTGCGAAGCCATGGACCAAGCGCACCGAGAGGGCAAGGTCAAGCATTGGGGTCTCTCAAACTACACCGCCGAGGAAGTCCAAAGAATTGTGGACATTTGCGACGAACACGGGTTGGTCAAACCCAGCGTTTACCAAGGCCAGTACAACCCCATCGTCAGAGGTGGCGAAAAGGAACTCTTCCCGATTCTGCGCAAGTACGGGATCGCATTTTATGCATACAGCCCTGCTGCGGCTGGCTTCTTCGCCGGCAACCACAAGAACATCAAGGCTGGTGGGCGATATGATCAATCGGTACGCACAACCTTCTCTCTTCCTTGCGAAAGCTGGCATGTAGACTAACCACGTGTATGCTGGGCTGAAGCACCTTCTGGGCGGCTTATACTCACAGCTCTATCTGAAGCCGTCCATCATCGCCGCCACGGACAAGGCTCTCGCAGTCGCGTCTAAGCATGACATTAGCGGCCACGCCGCTGCACTGAGGTGGACAGCACACCACAGCTCGCTGAAAAAGGAGCACGGAGACTCCGTCATCCTGGGTGCCTCCAGCCCGGCGCAGTTGGAAACAAACCTCGACATGATTGAGCAGGGGCCGCTGCCCGAGGATGTAGTGGCCGCTCTGGAAGCCGTGTATGACGAAATTGACGACGGGGTTTCGTACCACTTCTGAGAGGGGGATGGAGACTAGGCCATATTCAGTAGGAGCAAGTCTTGGCGATGCAGACGAGCGCTTCCCTATTCGCTAGCTGCTGTTCACGACTGGCTGACAAATCGAGACTTCGAAACCCATGACACACAGTCCTCTCAATTTTGTGACCTCACCGCGACAAATAAGCTGGCTGGGCAGATTACCTTGGCAAATCTATATTGATACTCCGTAAAGTCACGAAAGCCCCTTCCCTTGAGACACCCCGGCCTCCCTATGCCAAGATGGAGTTTATTCCATTCGTACATCCAGTTCAGGGCGCTTCGGCCAAATTGAGGCGACAAGTTCATTCTCATGCAGCCCGTGTAGCACATGCCCGAGCCAGAAGGCTTCGAGTGACCAATTACATGGGCCAAAAGGACATCATCAGGGAAAGCCCCCATTCGGAAGCATCGGATTATCAGTCTGCAAATTGGGCAAAAAGCCCCGTGGCTCGCCAACAACACAAGCAGGTCACGGTTGGTCAAGACGACACAATGCCCTTGTCTCCGAGAATGAGAGGAAGCACATTTGAACAGGGGCCTTTTGCAGACTTTATCAAATCCTTAACATTTTTGGAACATTTCATGTTCAACCATTGTATGTTGGTTGATTCTTTCTCGAATTAATAAGCTAATGTTGAAATAGATATTGAAGTTGTTGTTCCCTATCTGAACTTCCACTGTCCAGTGATGAAAAATCTCGGTGAAACACACGATTATATGAGGAAGAACTGGATATTCTTCTCTTCGACAGATGTTGAGCTTTTAAAAGGCTTCTTGCTTGCGGCCTGTCGGCATCTATCCATAGTCAACGCGGAAAAAGGCTATGTGCAATTTGCTGTCGAATATAAGCTGAGCTATGTTCAAAGTCTCCGTGAGGCTATTTCAACAGAAACACCGTCATCAAAACGCGTGGCAGTCACAAAGGCCTTGGTACTGGCGCTCGATGAGGTGAGCTCTAATTAGTGTGTGGTTGCTTTTTCCAAGCAACCAGGAAAGCTGAGGCACAAGGGCGAACTAACAAAATTGTGTAGATTATGCTCGGTGATCTTTCCATGGCTTCGAAGCATGTTTTGGGGGCTGTCAATATCGTACAAACAGCAGGTGGGCCTAAGGCTCTCGGCTTAAGTGACTTTGTTCGTCATATTCTCCATAGCTATATACATGGAAAACGACTTTTGGACAGCCACCCAATACTCCGCTGCAGCGACACTTTTATGACGCCAGATTCGATTCAGGTTTAGGATATCCCAGATAGCTCCTTGGCATAACGAACCGCATCATATCCTCCAGTTGCTACTTAGAACCAGCCATAGTACCACAAAGTACAGAGCTGTTTGAGAATGCAAGAGAAGCGACATCAGGCATCTCTCCCTGAGAGTACGGGGAGGAAGCGAACCACAGACATAGAACCTCTGTAGGCAACGGCGCCAATCTTATCGGCAATCGTTCCAGGTCCTCTGTTCAAGATATGAAAGAGGCCCATTGCGCGATACAGCGCGGTGCAGAACGGTTGACGTGGCGTTGTCATCATGTGTCTAGACATTCGTAATCTTCGTGGGATGACAGCTTGTGATGTTTGAAACTCCTCGTAGGTAGCCTTATATACATATTTTTATCAACCTCTATAACAAGGATAGCACAATCACAACACCTGCAGTTATAGAGAGGGTTACATCTCCCTTCTAAAGCCTAAATACACTCATTTCCACCCACAGACATTCGGCGACGCCTATAATGCTCATGATACGCATGCCCATGCGCGACAGGACACAGATCCCAGTCGCGTTGGCTACTGTGAACATTCCTTCACACAACTCATAACCACGCTAGATAGCACTTAGTATCCCGGATGACTGCCCCTTCGCCCCCGATCTGATTCAGCATATGTGTATGATGGTGATGAATGATGACGGCTTCGCGATCTCGAATCCCGGATGACGACGCGGGGTGGAGTAGATATGCTAGAGGAGCGACGTCTACTGCGAGAATGATGACGGCGCCGAGGAGGATCGCGGTACCACTTCTCACGTTCTTGTGGGGGTGCACCCAAGTTAGAGCAGGACCGAATTATCCAGATAATAAGCAAGACTCCGACGATAGAGCCAATGACGATCCCCGCAATTGCACCGCCGCTGAGTTGGGAGGAATTGGATCCGCCATCACTATTCGCGACCACAGTTACGGTCGCTGTTGGGGCGTCTTGTCGTGGTGCGAGGAGTTGTAAATGGAGAGTTTTGGTTGCTACTGTCTGGGTAACCGCTGTGGTGGGGCTGTATGAAGAAAACAGAGGTGCCATGGTTGTTTTAATTGAGGTACTAAGTCTTTGATCTAGAAATTGAAAGGATGACGGTTACTCGTTAGGTTATGGCCACGCGGAGTACAAACCTTTATAGGAGTCTGGTTCCATAGTGATATGATTTGGAGAGGTAGTGGCTGATATCAAGAACGTCATGCTGGCGTCAGTACCATCGTCGCAAACCTGTCCCGCCTCGTATAATTCATATCCTCGGCACGTTTTAGAGGCCTTATCGCTTAATCCTTGTATTATGCATGGTAAAGTCTCGGTTAGGAAGTTTGGGTGTATTCTTAGTCGAGGAGGTCTGGTCGATCAGGTGCGGTAAGTTGCCGAGGTAGTAAAACGCCAGGGGTTCTGGGTCAAAATAATCACTAGCGTGTGCTTCGATTGGCGATGAAAGTTGATGACGTCAAGACTACCGCTACTCTACCTAGCAACAACTTGATCACACTCCGAGCTCTGCTGCAGGTAGAATTGAACTGCTTTATCAATGTCACAGGCAAGGTAATCCTCACACGAGATGACGTCGGCGTGTTTTCCTGGCAATCCCACACCTACACGGGTTTCGTAGTCAGCAACAGGACAGCGGTCAGACATACCCATGAGTTGAGCGGCAGAAATAGAATCCAGTGACTCTATCTTGTTGATTAAAAGAGTGTATATTTGTAAGGAGATGACATAGGGTACCTATTGGTGGTTCCAGAACTCATGATGGCGGTGTGAACCCAATAATAGAGCTTTTACAGAACGGGGATCAGGGTTGATTGATTTGGACGAAGTGGATTGGTACAATGTTGGTTGAATTTCAAGTCGGCGTTCAGACTTTGAAATTTTCCTTGCACCTTTTTATGGACTTTCCCCGCAGCTGATATTATGGCTTGGCGCTCTGTGCGATTCCGGTGAGTATAGTAAGGCTTCTCATGAGACAGTCCAGCCAGGGTTGTTTCTTTCTGATTTGCCCTGTACCTGAGATTGGGTATAAATGAAATGGGCCTCTTATTCTGCCGGTCCTGGCCACCTTACATTTTAGGGAGCCCCATTCATGAACAAACTCGACTGTCAGCAGTTCTTCGCTGAGCCAATAGGTCGCCGTACATCCCGTCCGTAGCTTACACCATCCTGAGAAGCTGGTTTATTGCCTTAGCACACTCTCTGGGCTCTTCATTAGAACAAGGCATACTGCCGTTTGGATCCAAGGCAGGACTCAACGATTTGTTCTAGAATTTAACTCTAAGATTTTAAAATTTATATTATGAATAGCGTGTTGGGGTACCTTGGTCACACGGTGTGTAATGCCTCTAACAGGGCATTCCTAGCCGTACGTGTTGATTAGGATGTAAGTCCATTTGATCCGGACTGCCATTCTAGGCTATTCCGACTGGTGTTGAGATCATTGAATAAGGTCGATTAGTCAGTCATTGAGGGCTGCAGGGCCAGATTGAGATATCGCGGTCGGGACTGACCGTGACTATCACTTTCGGTCGTTGTCATGAGTGTTCAGCAGCATGATTATCTAGCAAGCTTAATTTACGATCTTGTTGGCCTATCTTTGCGACATTATGTCGTGACCCGTTTGATCAAATGATATTGATTGATAGCATCGGCCAGGCTAGTTTATTTTGGTCACTTTGAGACTCTTTTATCTGCGCTTTTTCTGATATTGCAGACACATCGCCATTGTGCTTACATCAACACGGTCATAACACCCGTTCGTAGAGTGGGTTGTTGGGTTCTGAGCGTCTCTTGTACCCGTCCTCTACACAATAGTATATCTTATCACTGTCTTATCTTAGGGTTGGATCGATAGGTTTCTCCTATAAATCTCAAAAGCCCGGCTAATTGCAAGTCGGAATGGTCTATGGAAAAGGGAAGGTCAAAGCCGGCCGTCGGGAGCCACCTTCAAATTACGACGATGAATGACTGATAAGCAAGCCATCTTCTGTGCTAAATTTCCCCGCACTTAGCTTTCCGAGATCGGTCACCTCTGCTTCGTCTGGACACTATAGGTTGCGGCGGTCAACTGCCTAACGCAGGAAGCCACTATCGCTTGGTCTAACCCACAAACTATCAAGCTAAGGCCGATAAGCTCTAGTGTAACCCCGCTGACAGTGATAATGAATCGCGTAACATGACCCGATTTGGGATCACGGCAACGACAGGCGGATTCACGTCTCATTATTGGTTCAAGGCAGTTTAGCACCAAACCCGAGCGCTCCACCACGCAATCGGTTGGATGGGCTGCTCGATCGATCTGTCACGAGCAGGAGAAGAATATCTGAGGCTATAAAGTAGAGACTCGTTGCTTGCTAGGCCCCGTCCCCGGAAGAGTTGATTCAATCCTCATCAATCGCAAGCCCCCGACGTACCCTTAAAATGACCTCCAAAATTGCCGGGCGCTTGCCCGTTGTCAACCCTGTCGATTCCTTCTGGAATGCTGAGCCGAAAAAGCTGGATGATTATCGCAGCACCGCTGAGCTACCCTCAACAGCCGACATCGTGATCATCGGTTCCGGCTTCTCTGGTGTCGCTACGACCTACTTCCTGCTCAAAGACAACCCGAACCCTCCCTCAATCGTTTTGCTAGACGCCAGAAAAATATGCAACGGCGCGACTGGCCGCAATGGAGGGCACATCAAACCGGATACATACTCAGACATCCCTAAGTTCGCAAAGATGTTCGGAATAGAAGCAGCAACACACATAGCTGCCTTCGAAACATCTAATATCTATGCTGTCAAAGATCTGATCGAAAAAGAGGGCCTAGATTGCGACTTTCACATGACTAGAGCTCTCGATGTATTTCTAGACCCAAAACAGGCGAACGGGGTCGAGAAAGCTTACAGGGAAATCGTCAGAGCCGGGATAGTGAATGTATCAGACATGTCATTTACTCCAAAGAAGGACGCCGAGAGAGTCAGTGGTTGATTACTCACATGCTGAAAGTCTGTTTTCTAACGTGTGTTGCCTAGATCTCTGGCGTCAAAAACGCCCAAGCATGCATATCCTATACAGCAGGTCATTTGTGGCCGTCGAAGCTTGTCCATCAATTGCTCCAGAAGCTAGTTGACCAAGGGCTAAACGTTCAAGCTCACACCCCAGTGACATCGGTGTCGGCAAATGGGAATGGTTCATGGTCTATTCGTACTTCTCGCGGTACCATCCAAGCCAGCAAAGTAGTCCACACTACTAATGCTTACGCTTCTCACATCTTGCCCGAGTATACGAAGTCCATTACCCCGCTCCGCGGTGTCTGCGCCCATCTTGAGAGCGTCAACGGGAAAAAGACTCCTCACCTCGTCAACACATATGGCATCCGGTTTGACGAAATCAACAATGACTACCTGATTCCTCGAGCAGATGGTAGCATAATTGTAGGAGGGGCAAGACCGCCCTTCTGGCACAACAAGAAACGATATTTCGACAATATCCAGGATAATGAACTCGTGGATGAGGCAACGCCATATTTCGATAACTATATGCAACGCACTTTCCGTGGATGGGAAAACAGCGAAATGAAGACGAAGAAAGTTTGGACAGGAAGTGAGTTGAACAAGACTCCTAATTCAGATGACCTCAGAGATTCCATGGAACTAACTGGTGATAATTATTGCAGTCCTGGGATATAGCTTCGACTTCATGCCCCACATTGGCGAGGTGCCCGATAAACCCGGACAATTTATCATGGCAGGCTTCACGGGTTATGGGATGCCTAAAATCCTACTCTCTAGTAAAGCACTTGCGACGATGGTACTTGATGGTGTTCCTTTTGAGGAGACTGGTTTGCCGAGTCCCTTCAAGACGACAAAACAGAGGAACGAGTCCAAAGAAAATCCCCTCGAAGATTGCTTGGGAGATCTGTGGACAGGAAAAGCTAAGTTGTAAAAAGATAAAACCTACCATTTGGTATCACCTTTAAGCATTGGGTCGTAATGATCAGCGATTCCTCGGCTTTAAACGTCCACAGTGCTCGTAACCGCTTTAAGAAAGTATGTCTATCGAAAAGAAAAGGTGGAGGATTGTAATAGGTTGACCTTTGGTAAAATAGACGAGTCCATAAATCGCAGCATTAGTCCCGTAGATTTAGTTGACTCCCCACCGGCCAAACCAGTCACCAAATGGCTCCTGGCTCTTGATCAGGTATTCGGCTCCCTGTTTACAAGCACCCACAATTCTTCGGCGAAGGGCTTCATGTTCTTGTCGTTTCGATGGAATTAGCTCTAGCCACATGCCAAAGGATTCAATGACATGGGCGGTGATGTCTGGCGTCCAAGGGTCGCAAAGCGCCTCCAGATCCCTAAATGGGATTTGTTCAGCCATTCCTTGTTGTTCTCGGCTTCAAACGCGCCCCATCCCCCATCGGCGTTTTGCATTCCACACATCCACACCAGTGCTCTGATAACCATGTCTGAATCCACACTAGCGGAATCTTGAAGGAGGAGGGCCATGATGGCAGCAGAGGTATCATCAAGGTGAGGGTACCGCGAGTTATAGTACTGGAAGCATAAGCCCCCAGGGGGGACGCTTGGCCTGTAGACATGCCAGTCACCCTTGGTAAGTATTTGATGCGCTTTGAGCCAAGTGGAAGCTCCAAATAGCCTGGTGTCACCTTTTTTCACACCAACCTCGCACAGCGCTCGCGTCATGAGGACTGTGTCCCATACAGGAGAGACGCAGGATTGCATACGCTTCCCAGCTTCGTCTTCCCATGTGAACCGCTCGATAGCTTCTAAGGCTTTCCTAACAGGTTTATCATCTAGTCCATAGCCTTCAAGTATGAGTGCCAGTACCCCAGCGTGAAGGGGCGGCGTGATTCCTCCCTAGTCACCGCTGGAGTCTTGGTGCTCTAGTATCCATCTGACACAGCGCTTTCGAGCCTCTGTCCGAAGTCGACAGTGCTTCAGAAAGCTCAAATAGTACAGAATAACATCTGTAATGGAGAATAAAAGTGAAAAGAAGTCTCCGCGTTTCAAGTATTGGATAGGCTGGCAATATGGTACATGCTTGTTGATGGGGTCGACCCAAAGCTCGTCAAGGAAGTTGTTGGTTGTGGAAATGCCATTGGGCAAGGCATACGTTGGTTGATGATGTGCTATAAGCATTAAAGCAACAATTGTAATGCGTGCCCAGTACGACAATCTATAGATATTCATTCGCCAATTTGACGGGAAGAATATGAACTCGGCTGGAAGCTGAGGTGTTGCATCCTATGGAAAGAGGCCGAATTGTGCGAAGAAAATACGCGTAAAAATGCGCACTTTGGCGACACCTCCAAACGCAAGAATAAATTTCTTTGCATTTACCATCTCTGGTGCTTGTGGACTCATGCCAAGTATCTTGAGAGCAAGATAAGCTTCGCAACTCGCTGATATGTTCCCTGGCGTCTTCGGGGCAAGGGTCCATGAGCCGTCGCCTTGTTGAGCTGCTAGCAGGGATTTTCGATAGCCATCGGCATCGGGAATCGGGCTTCTGCCCAGTGATTGGTAGAAAAATACTTGTTCCGAAGTTAGGGTAACATCTCCCAAAACCTCGCCCCTCCAGTGGTTGTCTGGATAGGCCTTTTGCCACGCAAACTCGACAGCCCGAGAAACTGCACTCTTGGCCTTTACTAGGAGGGAATTGGTTGCTGAGATATGTTGACTTGGAGTAGCGAGATCCATCTTGGCGGTATTGTTCGAGAGATGCGATGGAAATGTCAAGGATTGAGGTTAGAAGCACAGATATGACACTGTGTTTAGGTACTATCAAAACATCACGTCATAGTTCATCACCGGAAGAAAAGAAAAGAGGGAAGATACTTTGGGGTTACACTGGCTTATGAACTATCATGAAATTCGCCAAATCCAGTCTTCAAGCTGTCTTGCAGCAAAACAAAATGAAGATAAAATTCACTGTGTGATTACAGTACTGTAGCCCACGATCAATATAAATAGCGTCTCGGGGATTGTTCCTATTCAAGCTCGATAGCTGGGCATAATTTTGAGCACATGATGCTAATGAATGAAATCAGCCTTGGCTGGTGGCCGCCGCTGCGGATATTTCATACACCCCGCCTAGAAACGATAAACCCGGGATCTTACGGGTAGGAATGAATTAAGCCAATAGAGGCAACCTGTGCGCCAGCTTTATCCACCTCCAAGTTATGAAATTACGGTTGGTCAGGATCAATGTATCAAGATAAAATATCTGCAGGGATGGCCTGAGGTGGATGATCGCGGCGAATTGAGCATCCCGCAGCCAGCCAGACCCATATCAGTGTCATTGGCTAGAGATACGGCCTCGTGTTTCGTCCGAAACAAGAACAGGGTCATTGCAGGTCCAAAGATCTCTTCATGTGCTATTGATATATCGATGATTGTGTTGGTGATTAAGGTGGGCGCGAAGAAGGTAGGCTCAAGTTCTAGCAGGCTCCTTCCTCCGCCATTAGGCAACTCTTTTTTCCCCAGGGCATTTTACGACATGCGCTTTGCGCAGGGTATCCCAGTTCGACGATTGGGCATTTTTTTTCGACATGGGCGATACTTCGGTTATCTACGATGCGAACTCGTTAATCAGGCATCGATTCGCTCAGAAGAACATGCAGTGAAGCTGTCAACCTTGAGGAACCACCCCACTTTGTTCAAAAAGAGTTAGATCTGCTCACCTTGACACCATGGAGGTAGACATGTACAACCAGAGTATATTAGCTATCAGTGTTGCCTGTAAAAGGTGCTCACTCTGGAGCAATCCTCTAGAGCTCATAAATGTGCTTATGCACTCGTGCGCCTCTTAAAAGGACCTGCTCAACAAAAAATATATGACTTAATTATGGGCAATCGCTTCGTCATTACGCCATTTCGAGACGAAGCACCTCATCCGAGCGGCTTGGTTTGTATTTTCTGACAATTTGCTTAATTCTCAACCTCCAGCCCTAAATCTTGGTACTAGTCCAAACATTACACTCATCCTACTACTCAGGTAATCTAAAGTTACTTGTATCAATTGACAAAATGGCCAGCCCATCCAACAAGTTACTGGGTCTGAACCCAACCACCCACCAAAATCCAGTCATCGCTCCCAACCCATCACACGATAGCGATTCGGACCTTCTTGATATTCAGAAAAATTACCAACCCAGCTCGACAACAAGCACCAAGCTCAACTCATTTGAGGGATCTAAATTGGCGGAAGATTCTGGCCCAGGCGTCTCTCCAGTCGAAGGACTCAAGCCTCTGGGTGCCGCTTCTATTAAACCTGACCTCGTTCCCGAGCTCCTCGTCACCAACACGTTAAAAAGTATCGAATTTTGGTGCGACCTCTGCGGATTTGAGATCAACTATCAACGTGTGGATGAAGGCTTCGCATACATTTCGCGCGGCACCGCCCACGTCATGCTTGAACAGCGCGGCATTGGCCGCAACTGGATTACAGCGACCCTTGATCAACCATTCGGGCGAGGAATCAACTTCCAAATCAGCGTCCCAAACCTCGAGCCGATCCTCTTGTCGTTGCGCGAAGCTGACCACCCACTCTTCATGCTGCCGGAGACGAAGTGGTACCGCGTCAGTGACACAGAAGAAACTGGAGTCCGACAATTCCTTGTCGCAGACCCTGATGGCTATCTTATTCGCTTCCAATCGTCCGTCGGAAGACGCCCGATCATTTTAGCTGCAAAATAGCCTTTCGTTATGGGGCGAGTAGGATGAGTTTAGGAACTTCCCAGATGGAACAGCAGTTGAGATGATCGGGCCTAGAGTCTTAAACGTGGACCATATCATTTTTATAATAGATGACACCGTTTTAATTATTGGTGTCGATGCTATCACAGTCAATCAAGTAGCGTTGTTGACAGGGAGTATTTATATTGTTAGATTGAGACCGGATTCCTGCAACTCCCTGATATATCGATATCCTAGTCTTAGTCAGAGGGGTGTGAGATTGAGAGATAAAACCCCTCACGGAAAAGAGGGGCTCGAGGCCCTCAAGGATCAATACAATCATCAGCTTTTGAATCCACACTCTATTGAACACTAAGACCATTTGATCGAATGTGCCGTACACGCCATCCTGCGACAGAAGACCCCTTAAACCTGACCGAGACAAATGCTGCATCGAATCATCAGAAAATGACAGGAGCTAATTTACCACATAAACTACGAACTACATAACCGAGCTTAGATCGATTACGAGATTGCATTCACGTCACATCGGATGAGGAGACGCTTAGAGATCCAACAGCCCACCAACCACGGAACGGGTGTTGCGACTGTGGTGATTCCGGCACAATGGCGATGTGTCCGTAATGTGGGTAAAATCGAACATAAGGAAATCTAAAAATGAACCAAATAGATAAGCCTGACCGATATTATCTATCAGCATCGATTGATCAAACGGGTCACAAAAAAATGCCGCAAAAATGGGCCAAAAGATCGTAAATTGAGCTTGCTAGAAAATCATGCTGCTAAACACTCATGACCAAGATCGAGGATGATGATCGCGTGCAATCTTAATCGCGATGCCTCAATCTTACCCTGCAGTCATCAATTGCTAGCCCATGGGCCTTATCCAATTACCATCTCAATGCCGGTCGGAACAGCTTATAAGAGGCAGGCCGGATCAAATGGGCTTACATCCTAGCTGACACACAGATAAGAACGCCCTTGAAGGCGTGTTACATTGCAAGACCAGGGAACCCCAATTCGGGAGCTTTAACACTAAACCTATTGCATTTGTGTGAGGAGTGAGAATTACTGTATGCCCCAAAACCTCACAAGGCCGATCGCTTCGCCCGTGATACCCGAAAGTAGTTGAACAAAATCTAGCCGCGGCCGAAATGCACGAATTAATCGTCGCGAACAACGTTAAATACGATGGCGTAGAGTAAAACATTGTGACTGTGAGTTTTAGCCTATTGCGCTGCCCGACCGAGAAGATGAACCGAGGCACGGCATTCGGGGCTTACTGCCGAGACAGTTCTCGGCCGGACTGTAAGCCACCGGCTTCGGACTAATTAACAAGACAGGCATGCATGCATGCACCTGGAGCGGGGAGAGACATGGGCGGAAATACTTTAGCGGCTATTCACATCCTACCGTAACAGATTTGTCTCTTCATTCATCATCAATTGTCTTGCGATACACTGCTTTGATACAAGAACTCACTCGCAGCGTTTGAACTACCATCAATCTGTTGAGCATGGTCTTCACCGCGCCGGAATGGGTCCCTCAGTTGCCCTTCGGTAAGTGATACTTCCCCGCACTTTGTGGCGGCCAGAATGAGCTGGGAGTGGAGCCGTTGGTTGTTAACCCCAGACTCCAGACATCCCCGATAGCATCACTATCGCCGAGTTTATGGGCAGTGACAAGTATGGCCGGCATCCTCTCGCCAAGTCCAAGAATCCGTACACATGTGGTCTCACGGGCAAGACGTACACTGCCGTCGAGGTGGTGAGGCGCGAGGACTGGATGGCTCGCGCAATCGCAAAACGGTTGGGGTTTGACTCACTGGAGACTGACGCGACCGAGTGGGACAAAGTCGTTGCACTGTTCTCATTCAACACGGTCGGCTGCCCATCAAAGATAGCACCATTTCAGTAAACTAACATGCTATTTAGATCGACTACGTTCCCTTCACACACGCAATCCACCGCATTTCAGCCATCGTCACACCTGCCAGCGCAGCTTATTCTGCCCCGGAGCTAGAGCTGCAACTCCGATCCTCTGGCGCCAAGGCAATTTTCACCTGTATTCCCCTACTAGAGACTGCTCTCACCGCAGCAAAGGCGGTTGGAATTGCCGATGAGAATGTTTTCATCCTTCCAATGCCGGGCTTCGACAAGCAGGTACCTTTCAGCACGATTGATGACCTGGTAGAGGAGGGGAAGAGCCTGCCAGAACTCAAACCATTAAATTGGATCAAGGGGCAAGGCACAAGACAGGTCGCATATCTCTGCTATTCTAGCGGAACTTCTGGTCTACCTGTAGGTTACGCTCCGTTCTAGCTCGTGGATTATACTCACAAATACACAGAAAGCCGTCATGATTTCTCACTACAACGTCATCGCCAACACCCTCCAAAAGACAACATACGACAGCGTCGGGCGCAAGGTGCAAGACATCGAAACCCAAGTCATGCTCGGGCTACTCCCCTTCAGCCACATTTACGGCCTCGTTCCCATCGCCCACGTCGGCACATACCGGGGCGATGAGATTATCGTGTTGCCTCGCTTCGAGCTCAAATCGTTTTTGGCAGCAGTACAAAATTTCCGCATCCAGCAAATCAGCGTTGTTCCTCCAATTCTAGTTCAGATGTTAAGTAAACGCGAAGAATGTGCCAAGTATGACCTGAGCAGCATTCGATTCATTTACACGGGCGCCGCACCGTTGGGGGTGGAGACGGTGAACGATCTGTTGAAAATGTTCCCAAACCGGAATATCGGTCAAGGTTATGGTAAGCCTCTAACCTGTCGTTCGCACATGGGTGTACTTCTTATTCACTAACGTTACAAGGCATGACTGAAACTGCTACCGTTGTGGTGTCGACTAGCGAGTTGGATATCCTTGTCGGCTCGTCTGGTTCACTTCTTCCCGGGATCAAGGCCAAGGTTATCGACTTCAATGGAAATGAGGTGTTCGACTACGATACGCCTGGTGAACTATTGGTTCAGGGTCCCTCAATTGTTCTGGGATACCTCAACAATGAAAGGGCTACGGCTGAGACATTTGTGTTTCACTCCGACGGCCGCTGGATCAAGACGGGAGATGAGGTGGTTGTTCGCAAATCCTCCAAGGGCAATGATCATTTTGTCATTGTTGACCGCATCAAGGAACTTATCAAAGTCAAGGTTCGCTCGAATGCTTCCGTCCACATTCTGAGATATTACTAAACAATGCATTAGGGCCACCAAGTTGCACCCGCCGAGCTGGAATCTCACCTCCTCGCCCACCCTCTTGTCGCGGACTGTGCCGTTATCCAAGTTCCAGACCCCCGTGCTGGTGAACTCCCCAAAGCCTTCGTCGTCAAATCTCTCGAGGCTGCCCAAAAGTCGGATGAAGACACGACCAAGGCGATCCACCGTCACGTGGAAGAGCACAAGGCGAAACACAAGTGGCTCAAGGGCGGTATTGAGTTCATCGAGACCATCCCTAAAAGCGCCAGTGGCAAGATCCTTCGAAGAGTCCTCAGGGATCATGAAAAGCAGTCTCGCAAGGCTGAGGGCGCTAGGTTGTAAATACCAGCTGCGATGCAGAGCACATACGAGATGGTATGCAGTGGTCTAGAAGTATACGCATGAATGTCATATAGATGGAAGAATGGAAAGATGAGTTAATTCACAAGAAGTGGACTACCTGTTCTATCCAAAACATCCATCCACCATACGTCAATCCCATAATCCCTCTGTAACCAGACCTCCTCTAACAATTTGCTCACACTATCAACTGCATGTAACTGTATCTTATTTGTCAGCATTCGCATCACGGAGCGAATAAAGTCTCTATCTGAAGAGTCGGTGATCAACTGGCCTGCTGTCAATATTGGGATCGAACAGGCATGCCAGAGCGCACTTTCTAATGGGATACGTTGCAACAGGGCGATCGTCGAGCATGCGAGCTGGGAGAGGAAATCGGACGCCGAATCCTCCTCCGAGATCAATCCAGAACGTTTGACTCGTAAGTATGGACTGTAATTGTAGAGAGTCAATAGCGCTGAGAATCTGTATGCTTCAGCTAGGCTGTAAAACTCGTTGGTGTAGTGATCTCCGTTGGAAGAAAACGCTGGTCTTGATTCGCCATGCAATTGACACCTCTCGGCGTTAGGGCTAAAGGCAACTGGCCTTATTGAGTCGCATTGGAGTGAACAGCCAGGTATCTTGGAACCGGTAGGAGGCTCCCACTCCAGTAAATTTATCTCAACGTCCTCGAGCAGCTCCTCGAGCTCCACAGTGTATGGTCCTTTGCGTAGTCTCCGCACGATGCTACCGACTCTACCGACATGTGGCATCAGGGTACCCCAACTACCGACCAGAGGATCGAAAGAAGTACCCCCGCTTGTATCGTCTTCCTTGGCAGTGTATGAGGCCGTCAAGAGTTGGTATGTGGTTGGGGAAGAATAGACAAGTCCTTCGTTGTCAGAAACGAAGCTTGCGAGTGTCTCAAGCCAGCAAAGGCAATAAACTAGAAATGATGGAACTGTTTTGTGATAGTCGAGGCGACGAAGAAGGATGCGCTTTGCAGCATCGAGATGTATGGTACTGCTGCTTTTTGGGTCAAACCAGCACTGTCGAGGGTTGTTAACAAAACTGAGCGCACATGATGACCATAAGATGACTGAATTACCTCGGTCATGCCCAAGAACAAGACGGCAGCGAGCACAGATAATGAATCAGACTGCTCACTCAAGGACTTTTGCAATTTGGTCACCGCCATTGCGCGATAATGGCATGCAAAGGCCATTCCGTCACGGTTCACATTGCTCTGACCCATGTGCAGCGCAGAGATGGCGATGACAATAGAGTTAAGTGCCTGGTTGCGACACATATATGTCTTTAGGTTCTCGCCAAAAGGATTAGTGCGGCCATTCATCATCGATATGATATTGGCTGTATGGTTAAAATAATGGTCGAGAAAGTAATTTTCGCGACATTCTCGAGAGATTTCCATGTTGAAACTCGAAGGTGAGGTCGTGATGGTAGGCCTAAGGTTAAAGGTCATATTGGTCATCTCATCTTTGCTTTGATTCGGTCGGATGCCGACTTCTTTTGGTCTACTGAGGATGGGTTCTAGACAACAGAATGAGATCTCTAGTCGGCCGACTCTATGAGCCATAATGTTGATTGCTTACCCAGATGAAGTGAACTCCCTCCCAAATTCATAGTTTGCTCGAGCTGAGACTCATCTGATGTCGATGATGTTTTAAGACCTGGTAGCCACCGCCACTGTCTACGTGGGTAGCCAGGGCATTCGAATCCTCTTTTTGAGCATTGAGCACAACTGGGCAAGGCTCTGTCGCATCGGAGGTGCCGATTTCGGCAATTTATACATCCTTGAGAGCATGCACGTTAACACCCACGCGCAATACAACAGGGCTCATGAGACTGGCTCCTACCTCCAGACGTCCGACGGTACCTGGGTGGAAGCTTGGCGATGGGTTTAACAGGCATGGTCGGTCAATTCGGGTGACAATTGCGGTGACAGCAGATGTATATCAGGAGATTTATCCTGGCACCGACAAGCCAGGGGATATTCGCTCGGACTTGACTGCGGAGGAGTGGGGGAATGATTCCGGAACATCTCGATCAACAAGAGGGAAGACGGCGGGATTTCCGATAACAGCATGCTGGGCCAATTACGAGGCTCGCTATCGATGTCCCCTTGCGGTAAGCGGCATATGGAGCTCCAAATGAGGGTCAAGAAGCACTGATAAGTGATAAGTCGAACCTTCAACGCCAATCAGCTTGAGGAATCCCTTTTCTGGACCCCCGAGTGGAGCTTGAAGAAATACCCACACAGTACGATTGCTCCTTAATTACGATGTGCATGATGGTGAAAGAGGCATGCGTTCAATCAAATGCCACGGATCGTATGCCTAGATGCGGTATTGGCGCGTTGAGGACTACAAGCAAGACTGTCAGTAGTGAATAAATATGAAGGAATAGAGACGAAAGAAGAACCCGTAGACCATTCTTACAGGCCTTTCTTTCCCGTTCCATTGCTTCTTCTCCTCATTTGTCAACACTATGGCACCCGTTGCAACTACATCGACCGAGGGTTATGCCTACGACGTGGAGGCGGGCAGCCTGTCCCAGGGCATGATAACGGACTCTGTCAAGCCTTCATCGCTCCAAGCAGACGTGTCTTATGATGTCATCGTCATTGGCGCTGGATTCTGTGGCCTTTCTGCTGCTCGAGATCTCTCTCTGGCCGGAAAGAAGGTGCTTGTCCTGGAAGCCCGCGATCGCATCGGTGGCCGCACCTGGTCAGCCAAGGCATTGGACCACACGTACGAAATGGGTGGCACCTGGATTCACTGGCTGCAGCCGCATGTCTGGGCCGAAATAACCCGTTACGGATTGACCAGCTCGATTAAGGAATCGTCGGGCATGTCAAAGGACGCGGTGTGCTCGTATGCGATTGGCAGCCAGGGTAAGTTCACTGTCGAGGATCCGGCCGTCATCGACGAACGCCTCCTCCCACTCGTCGCAAAGTTCATGGATTGCGACGGCGAAGGTGGCCGCTTCCTTTTCCCGCAGCCATTCCTACCCCTCGAGAATCGCCATGTCTGGAGCAAGTACGATATTAGCTTGCGAGAACGCGCGGACCAACTGGATATTAGCGACGAGGACAAGGAATTATTACTGCTATTCTTGAACATCAACAGCCTCTCTGTGCCGACAACTGGAGCCTACTTGAATTTCCTTCGACTCTATGCCTTGTCCAACTACGACTTTAATTGTTTCATGGAAATCTGTGGCAAATTCAAGTTCAAGGACGGCACTACACAACTAGCATCATGCATGTTTGACGAGTTCGCTGGTACAGCACTATTCAACGAAGTTGTGCATTCAATTACAACAAAGGCAAATAAAGGTGATGTCACCACAAAGTCCGGCAAGATCTTCCACGCTTCAGATATAATATGTACCATTCCTTTGCACTGCCTTGGCGACGTGGAATTTTCCCCTCCTCTCCCAGCAGCATGGACAACCACCCGACACGCCAATATGGGCGGGAAGGTCCATATTCATGCCAAGGAAAAGGTTCCTGCCTGGTTCGGTCTTCGGGATGAGACCGCCAACGTTTCTGCCTTGTTTACAGAGTCACCATCATCTCTTGGAGGAACTCATATGGTCAGTTTTGCCATGTCCGAGGGTATGATTGCCCAAGAACACCTCAAAGTCAAGCCATCTGCCTACTTGGAAGCTGCTGCGGCCGATGTTATTCCGCCTGGTTTCAGCATAACACCAACATACATGTTCTGGCATGACTGGTCCCGTGACGAGTTTGCAAAGGGTGCATGGGCTTCGCATCAACCAGGCAATCTGAGCAAGGGTCTCGGCCAGATTATGAGCAAAACTCGGGTTACAGACAGGGTTTACATGGCCAATGCTGACTGGGCTAATGGATGGGTCGGCTATATTGATGGTGCGATTGAAATGGGTCGTAAAGCCGCAAGAGATATTGCGGTGAATCGTCAAGCAGTATACATGACGACTGCGTGGCCTCCTGCGTCTCGTATGTAGATATTCCACGGCGATATCATTTCTGGACCCTGGTTCTATGGTGCGTCTCGTTCATTATCGTCTTGTCGTAGCTTCCAAGCTGCTATCTTGTGATACTGGGGAATATGAAATACACGTGCGTCATAGTCGGGGCGTGAATTTGCCAACAAATCTCATATTAGTTTGGTTGGGGGAGGCACAAAAATAAGCATGGTCTGATTTTCGATATTCTTATTGAGAGAGCTCTCCTAATTAAACATGTATTTTACAGACGGCCTCTCACTGCAATCTTCTGCATCTCTGCAGATATCTTCAGCGCTCTCTTAGCTGCCAGATCCAGGAGGATTTCCTCGCTACCTCCAGGAACCGTGATTGCCTTGACATCTCGCCAAATACGCTCAACTCTTGCTCCCCGGCCACCTCGAGTTAGTCCCACCCCACCCATGATCTGGATAGCCTCTCGGACGACATGTTCCAGAACAATCCCGGCATGTGCCTTCAGCTGGGCCGTAGTACCAGCCAGGAGAAACTCGCTCTCTTGTGGAGACAGCTGGCTCAGCTGATAGACCAAACTCTACACGGGTCAGTCAGCAGCTGAATACACGCTAATTTTACTAGTGATGAGTTAATCCTACCTCTATCCATGACTGCAACGCCTCTGTCTCTCGACTCATGTTGGCAAATTTAAATCGTATAACGGCTGTCATGTCAATAAACACAATATCCAATAATAGTGGTTGTTTCTCAAGAGTCTTACCGTGTTCAGTAAGCTTCTTCCCGAACGTTTCTCGGTTAAGGGCATATCTGCGACATTTAGATGAGTTTGAATCAAGCTATATAGATGGTGAGTGACGTACTTTATCGAGTCTTCTAGGCATACTCTTGCACACCTTAATGCCTGGAATCCTATGAACAGTCTCTGTGGCATATGGTTAGCTGGTAAAACTGTCGTGAAAGAGCGCAAAACAACTGTACCTCGTGGTTGAAGTTGGACATTACGTATTTTAGCCCGTTTCCACGTTCACCGACAACCATGTCCAGTGGAACTATAACATCATCAAAATCGACAAATGCTGTGCCGGCAGCCGTAGAACCGGACATTGCCATATGTTTTGTGGAGACGCCCTCTGTTCGGGCAATCACCAGCAGAGTGAAGTTACCAGTCTCCTCTCGGACCAGGGTAAGGAAATAATCTGAATACATCCCAGATGTGATCCACTGCGCCAGGTGTCAGTTCGCTCAGACCGACTGGTAAATTATTGGGAAGAAATAAAACCTTCTTCTGGCCATTGATTATGAAGTGAGAGCCATCTTCAGATAGCTTTGCTTCGGTTTGGAGGCCTCGCACATCTGAGCCAGCATCAGGTTCCGTGATTGCCAACGCTATTCGTGACCGGCCGGAAAGAATATTGGGCACGACCCTATTGTGCACTCTTATCAGTTATGACCATATTCACGGAGAAATTCATGACGTACGATTGTTTGACCTTGTCTGTACCAAAACGCTCAATTGCTGGAACAGCAAGCGTCTGTGACGTTTAATCAGCTTTCTGCAGCACTGGCAGGCAAAGAATACTCACAACACCACCAACCAATCCATTTTCAATACTAGAAAGAGTCAAATTAATTTCTGGTCGGTAGACTCGATACGAAAACTTACCCGATGCCTCCAACACGTCCAAATTCGTCGTGGATAATCAAGTCGTGGAATCCGTCCCATTCATCAGCAGGGACATCACCGATAATCGGGTATTTACCCTTCCAAGCATCTCGAATGGAAGCCCCAGATGCCATAGGCATAAGTAATCCATCATCTGCTGCCTGCTGGTAAAGTGAATGAGGAAGCGACTCGGATTTCTCCCACTCGTGGACATGGGGGATGAGGTGCTGGATCAATGTTAAAACCTCGGTCCTCGATCTTTAACCCACGCAACCGCAATTTGGGAAATAACACGTACTGTTTCAACCCAAGTTCTCATGGCATGGCGAAGTCGCCGATGGCTGTCGCGGTAATACGGACTTGGACATCCCCGTGCCCATGGTGCTTCGGCGAAGGGCAGCGGAGAGCCATACAGCCACTTGCTTTTCAATTCGTCAGAGAGCGGTAACATATTGCCGGCGAATGAATCAGGTAATCTTTGTAGCACAATAGATTGTCTGAAGAGCAAATTTGAGATTGAGATTGAGGTGGGCACTTTTGACTGCTCCGACATCACCAAGTGTCCGGGGACACCGGAATGCTAGTGTGGGAATTCCGTCAGCTTCCGTCGCCCAACTTTCACGGAATGACGCTGCTCAACCCCGCGTCCGATCCCGTTTCCGTCGCCGAGTAACGCCTCCATACGAATGGAAACGCTAATGCTTTCCAGTATAACCGGTTTTCTTGTTCAAGAATTAATCTGCAAGAATTGACAAAGAGTTTTACCTTTTCTCTCTCCACAACAGAACAATCAACTTATCTCGGAAATGATTGTCAATCAGATCCTCCCTCAGTCTGTCGGCGGCGTCCTTCTTTGGATTCTGGCTTGCACTGTCATCAAGGCTTTAGTTAATAGATTCGGTGGGCAACTGAATGCAATCCCTGGCCCTCGGCTCGCAGGCTTCACCGACCTCTGGAGGCTTCTTGTGGTCTGGGGACGTCGACCTGAACTAGAACACATCAAGCTCCACGAGAAATATGGCAATATCGTGAGACTTGGGCCTCGGACGGTGTCTGTTGGTGATCCACAGGCTATTAAGATTATATATGGCTTGAATTCAGGCTTCATTAAGGTATGAGCGTGTCCCCGTGCGTGGTATTTCAGCTGCGAGTGTAAAGTGGCAATACTAAGGCGCCATCAAGTCAGACTTTTACCCCGTTCAACAAACTACCGCCAACGGCACTCCTCTCCAAAGCATGTTTAACACAACCGACAACAAATTCCATGCCAAGCTTCGGAGAGCGGTATCGAACGCCTATGCAATGAGCACCCTCGTCAATTTCGAGCCCCTTGTCGATTCCACTTCGGTCGAGTTTCTCAAGCAACTCAAACAACGATACGCCAATCGAACTGACGATTCAGGCATATGCGACCTTGGGCAATGGCTGCAATTTTATGCGTTCGACGTCATTGGAGAATTGACATACTCCAAGAGGCTAGGCTTTGTTGACCGTGGTACCGACGTAGATCACATCATCGGCAACTTGGAGCGACTGCTGAATTACGTTTCCGTGGTGAGTCAATATGCCATTTTAACGTTCGTGAACGTAAAAGAAACTGACATACTCCAGGTCGGCCAACTCCCTTTTCTGGACCGCTTGTTGATAAAGAACCCGATCCGATTCTGGCTCAAGCTTGGGAACTCTACTTCTCCTGTGGTTACCTTTGCCAAGAAGCAGATGGCAAGCCGAGATTTCGTCGATGAAAAAAATGCGGAGGACTCCTCTAACAAAGGCCCAGCCAGGAAGGACTTTCTATCTCGATTCAACGAAGCGCGCATGAAAGATCCAGTCTTCATCAGCGAGAACCGCGTGCTAGCCCTTACAGTAGCAAACATGTTTGCCGGGTCCGACACGACCGCCATTACACTGCGCGCCATTTTCTACTACTTACTCAAGGATCCACCAAAGATGGAAAAGTTATCTGAGGAGCTTGTTGGCCAAAGTAAGGCAGGAAAGTTCACCAGAGACGACGCGCTGGTCAGATGGGAAGAAGTAAGAGACTTGCCCTACCTCGGTGCTGTGATAAACGAAGCCCTGCGCTGCCATCCTGCTGCGGGGCTTACGCTCGAGAGAGTTGCTCCACCAGGGGGTATTGAGGTTGCAGGTCATCATCTCCCGGGTGGTACAATCGTTGGATGTTCGGCGTGGGTGATTCATCGCGATGAGAGTATTTTTGGGCCAGAGGCCAGCGAGTTTCGGCCGGAAAGATGGATTGACGCAACCGCAGAGCAACAGGCCAAAATGAAGAATGCCCTCTTTTCGTTCGGTGCAGGTTCAAGAACTTGCATTGGAAAGAACATCTCCTTGCTGGAGATGTATAAGCTGGTCCCGGCCATGATTCGGACTTTTGAGGTGAGTGTGAGATTGAGAACATGGCCTCGTTTCAATAAAAGCTAACCTATTGCTACTCCAGATCGAATTACTTAATCCAGAGTCGCCCTGGACTTTGCACAATGCCTGGTTTGTAAAGCAGAGTGGCTTTATAGTGCGTCTTAAAGAGAGAACCACCATTATTTAGGACTACGGTAGTAGATGAGCTAGCACGAGGACGTAGGGATATGAGCAATGCATAATCCATCAACAAAATACCTCGTTCAGGACGAAAACATATTTCAAACAAATGCAAATTTATCATTATCTTATTTTTGCTCTCCCTAGCATTCTTTCATACAGATGCTTTGTTGCAATAGCAAAACGTCTTCACATTTGCCAGGTTTAGGGTAGGCATGCGACCATTCACTGTTTCTTTCCAAGCTTACTAGGAGGTGGTTCAAGATAGATCTTGTGTGCAGAGCTGGAAAAAATAAAGGTATTAAATCATGTCGTCATATTCTGAGGTGCTGAGAAAAAAACACCGAACAGTCCTTGTGTCCTTTGTAGCGGTGTGCACGACGAGGTCGCCTTGCGATGCCGCGATTCGCCCACCAGTGTACAATCACGCCCAATCAGCCATTCCATCAACTGATGTGCCTTATAGTCTGCCTTGTGAGCAGAGGCCAGTCCCAACAATTTCCTTATTTAAGATGTGTTGGGGGGGGGGGGGGGGGTAAGATTGTGGCTTACAGGGGCTAATTCGCTTTGTTCCGTCACAGCCTCGTCGCGTCAGTCAAATACCGATCAGGCTGCAATGGGCCTTATCAAGAAAAGTCTGCTTTGTCAAACTCCCGGCACTACCTCCCGCTCGCACTGCCTTCAACCCCAGCATCTCAACTGTGGGAAGATAGCCGACCAGTTGATCATCCAGCATTACGAACACACACCATCATTTGACCAACCAAGGCTCTGCCAAGCTTGATGCTTCACAACGAAACATGGAAGCAGTTGGAGCGGGCGCGAATGCCCTAGCATTCGTGCTTCTGGGGCTAAAGAGCGCCAAATTCATCTATGAGACGCTGTCGACGATCCAAGATGGCCCAGAGATTGTCCAACAGGTCGCACGAGACATTCTGCAGCTGCACTGGATCTTGGAACGCGTCCACCAGTCTCGGACCGCTGCAAATCACGCACCTCTGCTATCACACGCCCAGCAATGCGTACAAATTCTACAAAGCTTGGCGGAGGTTGTACGGAAACTGCAGTCAGTACCAAACGAGCGGTTGTCAGGCCGGCTTTGGAAGCGGGTTAAGATAGTCTTGAGTGAGAAAGACCTGTTCAGGATCAGCAACCAAGTGACCCAGAACGCGACTTTGCTGAATAGTCGCATCAACCTACTATCCAGGTACCACCTCTTTTCTAGTATCGAGTATACGCGTTGTACTGCTGCTGATCATAGAACAGTGAGGCAGCTTTTGAGATGAAGGATGCACAGCATCAACTTATGCAAACTACCCAAGCACTTGAGACTTCAATTCAAAAGCAATTCGATTCTCTCAGTACCCGGTTTATTCAAATGGAAGAGACGGTGTCCAATAAGGTAGCCCACAGAGAATCGATTCAAGACTGGCTTAGTCCACTTGAACCCACACATCAAACTACAGAATCGTTATCCGTCGAAGACGTCTGCGACATGCAGACTATGCTACGACAAATCCGTGACCACATTCTTGCGTCTCCTGAGTGCGGCAGCTCAGACCCTGTGGTGGGCCAAAGAGGCACTCATGATCTGTCAAATAGTCAAGATAAACCTTCTCATGTTGACCAACATATGCTAAAAAGTCTGGATCGACTTTGTGGCTTGATTGACGAAAGGAAAAAGGCCATTGATACATATTCAAATGATGACGAACTAGCAGAATCGATCATGGACGACCTTCAACAGCTAGTGAGATCCGTTCAGCAACAAACGGCTCCCGTTGAGCGCATTCAAGATGGCCTGTTTGAGCCCGACGAATTAGCTGTGGTTCCTTTTCAGACTGGTCTCCGGCGATTTGCTAGGGGATTCGGAAATGGCACACTTGCAATAAATGAACCAAGTATGAATCACTAACAAATATCCTTACTAGAAAGAGCAGCTACTGATATTTCATAGGTGACCGAAAAACTAACTATTCTCCTGGGATGAATGCCCAACAGGCTAGAACACGGGACCAAATCGACATTGGTGCTGGAAAGCTTAGCCTTATGATACACAAGCGCAAGCGGTTCATCGAAGAAAACTTAAAACATGACCAATACTCTCAAAAAAGAAGTCGAACAGATTATTCCATGTCTCTGACCTTTATACCTAATACGTTGCGAGATCGACACATGCTTGTCGCTTCTACATTCCAGCATGAAATGTTCGACGCAGGTATATTATCCTTTTCAACTCTTATGGTAAGCAGGATCTTACCGAAAGGGTCACGAGTATTTAAAGCGGTAAGGGAAGGAAACCTTCAAGAGCTTCAACAAATGTTCAGAGACCGTGAAGCATCACCGAGGGACCACGATGAGTATGGTGCTTCATTGCTTTTTGTGAGTCAACTACAGTGTCGCTTCATGATCTAAGCACTAATTTGCACTGGAATCCAAGTACGCAACAAGACATCCTGAAGTTTGCAAATTTTTAATTGCCTGCGGTCTGGATGTGGACCATGTTGCGATCGTCCGTGGAGTTTATGACTCTGATGACAACAATCTTATGCATGTTAAAGATCTCTGAATGAAACAGGTTATTGGAGACGCTGACAATAGCTAAGGTGTCCACTACAGCTGGGAGCGAATGATAGCGAAGTGACTGATAAAACCATGTTATCGATCAATCAGTGCCGCCGGCTGCTTCTTGAGGCAGGTGCTGACCCCACTGTCGATCTATCAGAAGGATATGCGGCCACATTCTTTCAAGATATACTTAATATCGGCGGCCTTGTACGCAAACTTGAGTTCAAGTCTAGAGTTATGTAAACTGACAATATTGCAAGAATCTCTGCGAATTGCCTGGAATCCAGAGCTAACTGGGCATTTCGCAAATGTTAATAGCTTCAGAAGTGATGGTCTTTCGCCGTTTCTAACCCATTGCCAAAATTTGGGAGGAACTATGACCATTGACACCATCAAGTTCTTTTTAGCCCTAGGTGCCGATGTGCGTGACAGCGACAGCCGAGGGTTCACATGCCTGCATCAGTGCCTGCGCAGAAAGAGTGCAATTTCAACTCTAAATGAGGAGCTCGAGGCTCTTAAATTTCTTGTGGAGAGTGGTGCTGATCCCTTTGCGGTCAATAATAATGGCGACTCAGTTTCAAATCTAGCGTACTGGGTTGGTGGAGCGCGGAAGTACCTTGGGGGTTACATGGGGGATCTTTGGGATGCAGTCCTGCAAAGTTGTGGTTTGGAAATTTTACAGTTCCGAACAAAGAGCGACCGGAGAAGGGCACTATACACGACTATATATAGGCGAAAAGATTTCGAAGCGCTTTGGAAGGGGAGAGAAGCCGAATGCCCATACTGGGATGACGAGCCATGGCCACCACTAGAGCCCGGAGACACAGACTCCGAGTCCGACGAAATGAGTGATGGTGATGAAACATCAAGTCATGAATCCTTAGGTTCAGTAGTTGAAATTGGGTCAGGGGACCTTACGTTATGCTACAAGTGCAGAGAGAAATATTATAGTCTGGAGAATGCGGATGTTGGGCAAATGGAAGATTCTGGATCAGAATCTGGTGAAGAGGACTATCAGGAAACGGCATTTGAATTTAACGAGTGGTCGAATGAAGGAGACGATGACTATCATCAACCTGATGGTGAGGGAGAGCTGACGCGTTCTCCATTGCAAGTTTACGATATGGACCTGGATAATCCATGGCTTGAAGAGGAAGAATAGATGCATTTTGTTAATCGTCGTATATGATCTTAAGTTTTTACATAACACAAAACTCGTCATTGAAGTATTAATTGGCAGTACTTGTCTCACTTCTCCGCGTTATACTTAGTGACCATTGTATTTGTTCGACTATGAACTAACGTACCATTTCAAATCAACAGTATTATTCATTCTCCGCCTCTTCTATTCACAACTTAATCTTGCTGATGGCTCAATTGTTTGGTATCTTACCTCACTGGCCCTGCCTTGAGCCTGAGCGAGTGGCCATATCGATGGACTATACCAACGATAACAACCCCGACGGCAACAATAGCAGCTTGTGTACCAAAGCTGGCATCGTATCCGACCTTGGCACCCCACGGCTGCTGAAAGTAGCCAACACCAAAGCCACCGATAGCTCGTGCGAAATTAGACCAGCCAGAAACCTCGGCAGGAGCAGTAGGATACGAATCCAGGACGTATGCTGTCACAGCAACAGAGGCGGTCATAATGCCAAAACTGTGCAGCCCCCAGCCCATGACGACTGCTGCAGCAGAGAGATGACGGAAAAGCGCCTGACCGAGCAAGACAAGTCCGGCAATCATAAAGACGGAGGAGATGTAAATCGTGTAAAGACGGGCCTCGGGCTCGAAGACGCCATTGTGCTTGCGCACGTAGCGACGGGTGACGTAGTCGTTGAAATAATGACCGAAGATTTCTCCAAAAAGGATTCCCACGATGGGGGAGAAGTAGAGATATCCGATACCATTGAACGAGTAGCCGTAGCCGCCAAATTCCTTTGGGGTACCGAAGAGGATGGCAGTTGTAATATTGATTCCAATGGCCCAGGCGAAAAACAGCAGGCTAGATAGTTAAGTTAGCACAACGACACATAGATCGGGGTGTGTGGAATGACGAACTAGGCAAATAGAATGAGAAACACCGGCGGCTTTAATAGAGTCTGGATGTATCTCTTAAACGAGTCATACGCAGTCTCATAGTAAAGGCTATGATGCTTGAGTTCCCACACGCCGATAATCCGAGACATCCTTGCTAGGAAGCTGTGGCCACGGGGAGGTTGATCGCAGGAGGGAATGTCACGATTATACCAAGTCTCGTCGAGGAAGCTGACGATGAGAATCATATCAACACCACAGACAGCGACGCAGACCCAGAAGACATTCTCCCATGAGTTAGTTCCACCGAGAACAAAGTTGCCGACCAAAGGTCCCCAAAATGGCGAGGCGATGTACAGCAGCGCCCATAGACCGATCTTGCGGGCACGCTCGTGGAAGAAGAACATGTCTCTGATGAATGCGATAGAGATTGTTTGCGCCGACGTGATGAAGAAACCAGTGAGCGCTCGCATGGCGTAGAAACAGGTGAAATTGGGCGACACTGCCGTGCCGATGGAGAAGACGAGACCAAAAAGGTTCGACCAGAACAGCGTCGGCGCTCGTCCGAGGAAGGATGTCATGGGAACCCATACCAAGCCACCCAACGCCCTGAAGAAGTCTAGGTTAGCATGCACATCAAGATGAAGAAGCTCTTAGTGGGCTTGCTCACATCATCAAAACGTTGATGCTGTTGGTCTCGGTGACAGCATGGATGCTCTCATGCCACTCTGCGGCTTGCACCAAGATCGGGGCGCTGCCGGCGGCCGAAGTGAAGTCGGCACAAAAGGCTCCCCAGGCAATTGTGAGAAGAATGGCATGTTTCTTCCAGGAGGGCCAATTCAGCGGGTCATTCGGGTCTTGGGTGGGTTGCGGAAGGAGAACGGTCTGTCAAGTAGATGAACGTTAGCTGGTTATGTTTCATTATGCGAGCGACGAGATTGCAGTCAGCAAACAACAAATGGGGGATCTCACATGGCCATCCTTAGCAAAGCGAAGGGCCGAGTCGCCTGGTGCATCGATGTTGAGTACAACACCTGCTTCAGCTCTAGCAGCTTGAGGGAATGGTTCGACAGTTGGGCGCTTCTCCAATTGCTCATCCGAGGACACATGTTCGACATCTGGTTTCTCCATATTGGCAGAGGAGGTAAGGTTGTGTCACTAAGTAAAGTTGTCGATTAGCTGAAAGCATGAGAGGGCATTTTCACGATCTGTACACGCACAGGATGCCTTCATATATACGTTCCGGCCAAATCCAGAATCAACATCCATACTGGCCTCCCCGGTTCATATTCCAGGAGTGTAATCTGGGTTCCGAAATTGCGCGTCAGGGTTCCCCACGGGGTGCGTCTTCCCCACGGGGTTCATAGTTGTGGCTTGCGCCCTAGGCTGGTAGTGGGCAGCTGACTATAATGGTCGACACCACCTTGGTTGGAAATTCCGTCGATTTCCGTTGGAGAAGCGAAGCGAGGGATGCTACGAAGCCACCAAGAAAGCCACCAAGGAAGAATTAGGGGCTCCACTTCACCTCCCCGGCAGTTCGTCTTGGCATCACCGTCATCTCCTCAATTGTATCGATGGTTTGAAACTCTAATCAGGCATTATCGCCATGTGCTTCGGTGATTCCGGTATCGCGGCGGAATTCAAAGGAATAACGACAGAGAGCTATGCGGGGAAGAATAGCGCTGTGGCATATTGGATCGTTCGGACATTGTAACGTTTCACCGATAACAAGACCCACGCTGTTTGAGGCATAGACTCATCCGCATTTAACTGAATGGAAGACATCTAGCTTCCCTGCTGCTACCATGATAAGCATTACGTAGATTAGGTGTCATTGATAGCTCTCGTTCACGGCAATGTATGATAGATTACTTTGACATATTTGAAAGGTATTTAGAGATGAAACTATTGAAATAATATTGACGGACTGAAAGAAGTACAGCTGCAAGGGGTAGTCTACTTTGATCAACTACCCAACTAAATTCACGTACAGTGACAAATAACTAAGCAACAGACTCCAACTCAGAACCAACACCGATGCTGAGAATAGTGTCTTTGATCCCATTAGTCTTCCAGCCATTCTCCTGCTTCTTGGCAAACCCGTTCTCCAGCGGCTTGACAGCCCCGTTTTCCAGTGGCTTGGCAAACCCGTTCTCCTGCGGCTTGGTAACGCCATTCTCTTGTGTAATGGTCTCCTGTTGGCGGGCAGTAACAGCATCCGCGGGATGAGGCAGCAGCTTCGCCTGTCTCAGAGCCTTGCCAGTATCTAGAGGAATCGACGAGGGCAAAATGCCAGCATTCTCAAAAGACCGGAAGGTATTCACCCAGCAATCGTATGTGTCGTCGTATCTCGTCCAGCCAAACTTGCGCGCCTTGGACACGGAGCCGATGGTAAACCAGGCCTTGCCAACCGCCCAGTCGAAGAAGTCCCAGGTACCCCACTTGAAGGCCTCTGATTCACCGCCGTGGTTTCGGACTACACTGTCCCAGGTCTCCTTCTTATCCTTAGCCCAGTCACTCATATAGAAGTTGTGCTCCATGCGCTGGCCTTCTCCACTGGCTTTCCATTCGTCTGATTCCGGGATCTGTGTCATGCGGTCAGTAAGAGCCAAGGCTGTAAAGCACGCGTGCTTTGGGATCGATCAACTTACATCGACGCCAAAGTACTTGCCAAGCTTGGGCCAGAAGTATTTCCACACGATGACATCACCATTGGTGTGGTTGAATGCCTCGTTCTTTGTGTGTTCTCCTGTAGAAGCCCAGACACTCATGTCTGCCAGGCTGGGTGCGTATGAGGAATCATCGACCGAGTTGAAGAAAAACTTGTTTCCGGGGAAGACGGGGACCTGGCCAGCTTCTCGACAGCAGAGGATGTAGATAGCCAAGGTAAGTGCTGCAGACATTCCATTTCCTATTACGGTTTTGTCAGCGTCGGCGAACGAGTCATCTGAAATCGGCTTTCTTACCGGCTGGAGTGAAGCCGATGATGGC
Organism: Cylindrodendrum hubeiense; assembly: GCA_014621425.1. Taxonomy (NCBI): domain Eukaryota; kingdom Fungi; phylum Ascomycota; class Sordariomycetes; order Hypocreales; family Nectriaceae; genus Cylindrodendrum; species Cylindrodendrum hubeiense. Next base: position 168,298 of record JAANBB010000032.1, read on the forward strand.
ATTAGGTCGGATGACATTCCAGTCCCAAGTGCGCTTCGCAGCGAGGTCGAAGAGGAAGTCCTCCTGTGGGTAGTAAAAGTTCTCGCCTTTATCGTCATATCGGGGCATTTCTTCGTGGATGGGGACCTCAACAGGGCCAAGATGAACGCCATAATTCTATTGAAGTCGATTAATTAAAGTCGCTTTGAGGCATCGGGTAATGCTTGACGAACCTTTCCTCCAGTGTGGAGGACCACGCGCTGGAGAGTCTTGGCTGCAACCACATCAACAGCGACAAGGAAATTGGTGAACAAGGGAAGGTTGTACTCCTTCAGCTTGGCAAAGTCGGCAACGTGCACGTATGAGGCGAAGAAGGCGTGGGTGACATCGTGACACACGAGTCTCATGCTCTCAATGAGTTCCTCGACAGGCTTCAGGAAGTCTAGAGGGACGAATTTGATGCGATGGTCTTGCCAGAACAGCTGCTTGGGAGTTCGACGAGATGTGATAATAATCTTAGACCTGGCAAACGAATTAGTCGGTGCACCTAAGACGTTATCTCGAAGATTGACTCACCACTCGGACTCTGGCTGCCGAATGAGGTGTTCGATAATTGCATTTCCAGTGATGCCATTGGCACCAGTGACAAATGCAACCTTTCCCTTATGTGAAGCCATGATTGTGATAAATGGATAGATTGGTGTATGGAGATGGTGGATGAGATAAGATGGCTCAAATCAAGGTGAACTTGGCACGACGAGCAGTTAAGTGTATTTCAGTTCACGGCTCAGGTCAAAACAAAGTAGCCCGGATTGATCCATCCACAAATGGAGGAAAGAATTCCGGAACACGGGGGACGGCATCGTTTCCCCAGATTCGGAATTGGGAATTTCCACTTCGGAACTTGGGGTAATTTGTACCCCGGAGCTAGAATCGGCCGAGAGCAGAGCGACGGACCCATTTGCGGCACGCGGGCGTCCTACTGCGAACCAGGCAATACGTACTGCGTACTACCCCCAAGGAATCATCACAAAATTCCACTTTTATCTTTCCAACTGGTCCTTTCACTTCTCTTGTTGATCCAATCGCGACGACACTATCACTCAGCGACACCATGACCATCTACACCAGCCACAAGCCTCTCAGCTACCCCAAAGACGCGACCATCACGGACGTGCTCTTCCACCACAACCTGAATAATACGCCTGCTGAAAAGCCGGCTATTATTGATGGAATTTCAGGCGAAGTTGTCTTTACATATTCCAGCTTCCGAGCGAGTGTCAGAAAGGTTGCGCACCATCTGCGTCACGAAGTTGGGGTAGAGCCAGGCTCTGTGGTAGGCATTTTGTCTACCAACAAGGTATGCGCATACAGTCTAATACCAGATTGTGTTCATTTAAACTTGGTTTAATAACTACTAACACCTCGTGTGCTGCAGAACTATTACCCGATATGCGTTCATGCTATCCTTGCCGTCGGCGGCGTGGTATCCGCGTTGAATCCGTTGTATGAGCCCAACGTAAGTCCAATTCTGCCTGCCTTCTTTATGTAATGCATTGCTTGTCGACAATCTGCTGACGAAATATCTAGGAGCTTGCACATGCGCTGGGGCTAAGTGAGCCTGCGCACGTCTTTGTCGAGGAAGCTCTGCTTCCAAAGCTTGTTACAGCACTGGGAACATTGCCTGATCTTTTCCAAAAGCCAACCTTGCACGTTTGGGACACTGACAGGGCCGAGGCTGGAGTATTCGAGGCCTTGAATATTGAACACATTATTCAATACGGCTCTACCAACTTCGAGCTCGCAAAGCATGCCCCCGGCGTCGCCGCCAAACTACTAGCCTTTATATGCTTTAGTTCCGGAACCTCGGGACTCGTAAAGGGAGTGAAGCTCAGCCATGGGAATATTGTTGCCAATATTTTCCAACAATCACAAGGCCTTCAAGGGATGTTCACGCCTGAAACTGTTGTCGCGTTGATCGTTCCTTTCTTCCATGTTCTTGGCCTCGCTGGTTTCTGCTGTCAATATGTTAGCCAGGTACGCTGCCCTTCAATGTTTATGACACGCCTCGTGAAAGGTGTGCTAATGGTCTTGTCAATTAGGGCGCCCCAATTGTAACATTCAGAAGATTTGAAGTAGGGCCTTTGTTGGAAGCAGTCAAGAAACACCGCAGTAGGTCAGTCTTCCCTTTTAAAAAGCGCAACTGATTAACCGAGTACAGTCACTCATGTCAACGTCGTGCCACCAATCGCCCTGGAGCTCTTACGCTTCCCCATAGTCTCGAAGGGAGAATACCCATCCATGAAATGCCTGATCAATGCCGCTGCTCCATTGAACCAGCGTCAGGCGGATCAGCTATGCGAAAAGTTCGGTTGCGTCGTCACTCAGTGGTATGGCATGACCGAGGCCAGCCCAAGCATCGCCTCTCAGCGAGAAGATGAGGTCAATATACCTGGCACTATTGGGAGGCTTCTGCCCGGCATAGAGATGAGAGTCATGGACGAAAGCTACAAAGGTAAGTTGGCAAAGATTACGCTTGAACATTTCGTTGGCTAACCAGCAACTAGATGCGCGGGTCGGAGAGTTCGCGATTCGCGGCCCCAACACCATGCAAGGCTACGTTGACGGCGAAAAGCGATCCGACAATCCTAATACACCAGATGGATTCCTAAGAACCGGAGATATCGGCTACGTCGACGATAAGGGATACCTGTTCATCGTCGATCGGGCGAAGGAGATGATCAAAGTCAAAGGGTAAGTTACGCACATCCAGGTTATTCGCATTCCTCGACTGATCTTTCTCTCTTTCCAGAAACCAAGTTGCACCGGCCGAACTCGAAGCGATTCTTATAACCCACCCACAAGTGCTCGATGCCGCCGTTTGCGGTATCTACAACGAACATGGGACTTCGGAGATGCCTGTGGGGTACATCACGACGAGCGTGCAGGGCGCAGAACAGGAGGAACTTCTCAAGGCCGATGTTCTGAAGCATGTTCACTCTCAGGTTACAAGATACAAACAAATTACTGGCGGACTGCACATCCTGCCGTCCATTCCGAGAAAGTAAGTTGCATTCCATGCGCCCACGTCTTCGACTTGGAACACTAACAACCACAGCCCTGCTGGTAAAATTCTGCGACGACTCCTGCCTGCCAAGCTGCAAGCCGCCAATCGTACGGATATGCCTGCAAAGTTATAGATTGTAAATCCTCGGTTGCAATAGAGACATCAGTGCAGATAGAAGTTCATTTATAGATCTAAATTCGAGTCCAGAACATGCTCAGCCAATTCATGATTTCCAAAATTGTCGAGGATGATTAATTAGATTCCAGAATATTAGAAAGCGCCACTTGTAGGGTTACAGAGACTCATCACAGCCTTATCCACATCCATATCCATATCAAAGATGCCCGTCGGCTCCATCGACCCAAATATCGACCGCTCAACATCAAAATCCATGCCCAGCCCTCCACTTCGCCCTGCGGCAGCTTTCTCGTCTTCTGTGATTGTAGAAAGACCCCCATCGCCATTGATGATGGCTTCAAAGTTGAAGTCCAGCATTGCCCACTCCGGGAGCTCTGGTGTGGGATTGTCAGCCCCACCCTCCATCATTGCCCACAAGCCAGCGTTGGTCTGATCTGCCTTTCCTGGTTGTGTGTCGGATAACATGGAGGCATTTTCAGAAACAATGCTTTCTCTTCTGTCAAAGACGCGCGTGTTCTTCTTTTCATCGCCTGAGAATGCGTAAGCCTGGTCGATTTGGTCTGCCAACGTCATTTGCCCGATCCTGACTGAGTTGCGTGGCAGGTCATGTCGGTCCATGTTGGGGGCAGCCTGTTGTATCTCGTTGACACCATTGCGTTCTTCAGATTCCTGTAAATCGTTCGAGCCTTGCATAGGCCGATCTTGGGAGACGTCTTCATTTAAGGTGCGCTGAACAATAAGGCTCAGCTTGCGCACCCACCGCATCGTCTTCCCTGATACCCAGATCCGGTGGCAATACATATTCAATGATCGAGTAGCAGCCAAGATCAGGTCTTTGTATCGTCTCTTGAGATTAGGCTCTCTCGTAACCAAACCAAGCATGACCATTGTCGCGCTGGTAAGGTAGTGGCTGAACGGGAAGCAGTATTTGAGAGCGCTGTCCTGTACGCTTTCGTGGGCGCTGAGGATGCTAGCTGCCAAGCTCGCACAAAGTGATACAGACTCGAGTTCGTCGTCTTCGCTGCGGCCAGCAGGCGGCGCGTTCGTTAAAAATGGCCTTCGAATCAGCAGGCGGAGGAACGTACTGCACTATATACTGTGTGAGTCAAGTTCAAGAATTGTTGGATGACCGAGAAGTAATCTTACCGAAAAGAGAAGCATTGACTGTTTGACTTGCCACCGTAATCTTGTCCCGAACTGAAGGTCTGGTGACCTTCTCGGATCGTATGACAGATCTTTGGGCACGTTTTCCAGCAGGTTACACAGCACACTATCTGCGTACTCGACCATGCCAGACGACGTAGGATTTGGTCCTTTGATGCCATACATGAGCTCCCACACCTTGCCCACCACTCGAGAGAATCGCACCATGGCCGTCAGATATGGGATTGTGGTGATCGGTTCGCTCGCAATCTCGATTGCGGTTTCGCGCTTAAGCTTCTGGGCCGTGTCAGTTGTTTTTGAGTACCGACTCAACCAGTCGTCGCCAAGTTCTAACGGCAAAGCGGTGTCGATGTTGCTGTCTTGAATTAGGTATGGCCGACCTGACTCAATTGCTAGCCGGCGATCGAGCACATATATGGACCACCAAGTTCGGCAATACATTTGAGCCCAGAAGACGGGCATGTTGTCGTAGGTGCTCTGTCGGTGCAGCCCAACAATATGCGCATTCGAAACGAGGAGAGCGTGAATCCTGACCGCACGTTGGGTCGCATCTAAGCGAAACAGATATAAAACCTAGGGAATGGTCAGAAAGTGTTGCTAAAATGGTGGAATAAATTTGGGACTCTTACTCTTAGCACCAGAATCTGCATCGTCACCAAGGACTTGGCGGCATTGTTGCTCATCTCCATTGTGTCATGCATCAAGGCCACTCCAACGCTATACAGACTCCACCCGGCAGAGTGTACGCCATTGGCATCCGTCATTCTTGTCGACACGCTGCATCGGCCTAGGGCCAGACAGAAGCAGATGAGGGCCACCGACATGCGCTTCTGTTCTCGGTCGGCTGAGTTGCTCATTGACCAGAGTGCAGAGTATTCCCATAGCTCATTGAATGTCTCCCAGACAGTTGGCTGGTGAAGTATTGGGTAGAGGATGTGAATCTCGTCCAAGAAGATGGCTAAATACCGTCTCCATTCCTCTTCGTTAGCCACAATGCCGTGCTGGCTTAGAATACTCTCCAGCCAGCCCCGAACCTTCCGTGAACCCTTGTCTCCAGACGCTGTGGAATTCTGAAGGGATGATCCTGTGGGGATATTCGGTAGCGGTTTTGTGCTATTGACTGATCGGCCCAGGCTTTCATCCACGTCCTGAAATGCCGGGCTCATGGAAATCTCGCCAGCGAATGTTTGGCCGTCTGCTTCCAGCACATTTTCGAGCTCGTTGGATTTTGGTGTGGGGAAATCGTCTCCAGGCAACCCCCCATGGCTGTGCGAATGATGGGAGGGCTGGTACTTGGCGGCATCTTGGATTGGACTTTGCATGACGTTCAATCGGCGTTCCACATCGACTAGCCGTGACAAAAGCTCGTGGTTTGAGACGCTGTTCAGGTTTGTGAGTATTAAATATCTCCCTTTATGCGCAATGGGCTGGAATTCGTACGTATTGCCAGTATTGAGACTCGATAAGTCTGCTTCAGAGCCTGTGGCCCAGCTCTTCTGGTCCGGTTTGTGTTGTCCGCCACGCGGGGCAGACACGCATTGCCTCTTTCTAGCTATACATGACGCACAAGGTTCGCCGCCCTCGCACTTGAATCGTGTCAATAGATGCGTTGCGTGCAAAGGTATGAGGAATTACTGACCTTTATTTTTCGTTGTTGACATGATGTGCTACAGCCAGACACCGCCTGTGAGCTACTGGGACATTGCGCGATGGAATTGTTAGACCCAGAGGACGTACCATGCTCGAGATATGTATTTCCCTCGTTTCATCTTCTTTGCGGGACGCTCTGAAGGATCCGGGCTAGGCGGCGTGCCATCAGCTTGTTCATCCACGGATCCTCGCTTGACGTGCTCAGCGGAAGTCTCGGCTGGTTCGTCGCCATTCTCCTCATCGACGGCGGCGACCAGAATGGTCTTGTCGGCATCGTCTTGAAGTTCAGCGGCCATTCTGGTTGGTGTTGGGAGTTTGCGTGTTGGCGAGTCTGGAAAGTTGTGGAGTCAATGGAGATGCAGCCGGAAAGCCCGCGATATACAGGTGGGGTCTCACGACGAGGGGGACGAGGGCGATAAAGCCAAAGTAGCAAATAATTTAGATTCTAGCCTATAATGACGTAGCAATAGTTCGCTTATTCAACTTCGGTCGAGACCTCCGGCGAACCCCAGACCCCAGATCAGTTGCCCCAGATCAACACCGCGGAGAGCGGGATCACGGGTCCACCCCCGCATTTCTGTGGCGGTTACCAGTCTCTCTAGGTTTCAATCTTGCCTCAAAGGAGCTAAGGTCAGCGAGATGAGGGGAAAGGGGCGGGCTGCCACCTGTCCAGGATCCGGAATGTTTGACGGAAATTCCGTCCCCGGGACGCGCCAAGAGGAGGCGGCGCAAAGCGAGGCGGCGCAAAGCACGGCGCCGTCACAGCTCAAACTCTCAATTGATCCCGGTGTAACCCGTATCAAAGCCTTGCTTGCGAGTGGCGTCGAGGCAACGCCATGTCCCGCAGCAGGTCATTAAGGATAGAGGTCAAAGCCTCTGGGTGAGTCATTGGTATCTACGTAGCAGATTAACATGGCTGCGGTTTGATGAACTTCCAGGGTGGCCCTACCAAGTGACCGGCTCCCGGCAAGACTTGGGTCGTCGAGGGGGGCCGGATGAGTCGCGCAACCGATTCTCGGTCCGGAGCAGATCTGAGTTCTGTCAGCACGGTGCTCGGCTTCAAGTTGCGTGCTCAAACTTGCATCACTTTGCTCTCGGAGCCCCAGACGAAGTGATGACGACCTCGAGATTGGCCAACCAGCGCTAAAATTTCTTGATATGGTGCGGCACGATACGTGGCCTGCAGTATCATCAGCATGAGGCACAGCAGAATAGACTTTGTACGCACCGCTTCTTGATCCTTGGGTGTTTTAAGCATTCTTGGTGACGAAGCACTCTCGTCCTGAATTGGAAACGTGCCGTGCTCCTTGATAATATCAGCGCACGCCTCACTCCGGACCGTTGTCAAAGCGTACAATGTATACCTGCAGCTGTCGCTTGTCCCAGTCTTGGAGGCTTTTGCTCTTCTGAAAGGCTGCTGTAAGATCGGCCCTACAGTCTCTTGTCAGCGCTGTCGTGCCAAGCAAAGTCTGGCAACAAACTTGGAATTCCAGGTGTCTCGGCGCTTCATCGTCATGCGCGCGATGGTATCAGTCTGCCCCTCGAACTGGAATAAAATAGGCTCGATAAAAATAGTCGCCAAGAACGCTTCGGGTTCCATCATGGCTGCGTGACACCTAAGACACGGTTTCAATGAGTGGCTTTGAAGATGGCCTTCCAATCCCACTCACATGGCTCCTCCTCCAAATGAGTGACCGATGCCGACGACAGGCTGCTGAATGCGAAGATGCTTGAGCGTGTGGAGGACATCGCGAGAGTCGTCGGGCCAAAATGCTGCACACAGTCAATACCGGCAATATTCTTCCGCCCTGGGCTGTGAATTGGACAGCTACCTACCTGTTGGTGGGAGAGCATCTTTGTTTAGAACCGCGCTGTCGCCATGATTTGCTGCGTCAATGGCAATCAGCCTCTTGACTTTAGACCGCAATCCCGGTTCAGCCAAAAGCGATTCAATGATCAATTGCCAGAAATATTTGTTGAATGACGTCCCATGCGTGAGAATAATGGTGAGCCCAGCTTCATCAACGTCGCGAACGTGGTAATCGTGAACCGACAATCTCAGTGGTTTGGGGAGATTGTGCCGGCCAGAGGCTTCATTTTGAGCTGGTGTACTGGCTGGGATGACCAGCGTTTGCCGCGTATACTGAGTAGCCATTTGGGAGAAGTGTTCGCAATCGATACAGCACAAGACGATTGAATCAATGTTCACGAAGCTGCGTTTAAAGTGCATCCATCGACGCAAGTTATAAATCAAGGCTTCCACGCGACGGGCCGGAACGCCTACAGTTCCGTACAGCGGTCTGTCTTCGCCGCCACCCGCTAAATTCCGCCCCACAAACACTACAGGGGTTAAACTTCCACTGTAATTTAGGGGACATTCGCCATAGATTAGAACACTATACAATCCATGCCCTCACAATGCATTTGAGCCCGTCTCCAAGGCCGAGAAGATAACAATGAAGCACTTCTCTACGATAGTTTTCTTCACCGTCACTCTCATGGGTGATAAGGATTTCGCCAGCGCGTCTTTCTCCGCTGGAGATAACGAGACCATCGTACCGATGCACATCTGACCCCAAGCCTTGAGACATCTTTGAGCGACGCGACGAGGTGGAACGTGAACAACTGCAGGAAATCATGTCTTGACCAATACCAACTGCATGTCCAATGTCCTCTCAGATATTTGCACGTCATACGAGGAGTTAGTATTCTACTAGGTTGAGCAGAGTCATTTCGTTTGCGAGGTACTCAAGCTGCCAAAAACTTCGCTGAAGGGATGAATCAACTGGTGGAGGGGATCTCAACACACGCAACCGTGTCTAATCTACTTATTGATGAACAATCTCTGGAGTAGAAACTCAATCTTTTTCTGGGCCGTCTTCGACATTCGAAAAAGTCAACTCGTCTTGACTGATGATTGTCTTGGCCGCCTGAGCATAAAATTTGTACCACCATTGCTGGCCAACGGTCGCTTTCCGGTCGCTTCGGAATTGTCATTATTGGAGCTCGCCGGTCGTCCCGGCATTTCGGGTTCCTCAGTAGTCACGTCTCTCCGCAGCACCAATCATACCTCCATAATTTCTACATTCGCATTAAAAAGACAATTAAAGATTCAAGATCTCCCATCGTCAAATGGTAAGCCTACATTTTGTCCCTTTTAACGCCTCTACCTTCAATTATCTCAAACACAGCCATGGCATCCACAAACGGCCCCGCGACTGAGCTTGTGCAAATCCCCCTGGGAGTCCCGTTTTCGGAGTTCTTGAGCGTCTTTAGCCAACACTTGGAGCCCGTTCTGCTGGCCCAGCCAGGGATCCGCTCAGTCATTACTGGCGTCACTATACCGTCAAAAGATGGAGAGCAACCCTTCGCCGTCTCAATCACCCAATGGGACGATGTTGAAGCGCACGATGCGTTTACGAAGAGCTCTGATGCCGGCCCCTTCTTTGCTAGAGTCCAACCGCTGACCACGGGGCCACCGACTGTGGAGCGTTATTATATGGGAACCCTTGATCCATCGGTATATCAAAGTCGTTATGGCCTTGTTTTGAAGTTTGCTGTACATGACGGCCAAGCTCAAAGAACCGCATACAATGAACACATCACGACAAACGGAAAACAAGCAGCGTTAATGGGAAAGTGTTTGGAAATTGAGTCCCAGAGCGCTACAGTCCTATTCGAAGACAGCCAAGACTTCAAGGCAGCAAGCGGTGTATGGAACTCAACTGAGTTGGCAAGCTCATTTACGGTACGGTGGCACAGAATTGGAACAAAGAAGTTATCTCCCGCACTTTGATAGATATCATAAACTCAGTGCAAGAAGTTCAGATCAAATTTAAACTCACTTGAAGAAGGTCCAACATCTATCCAATGTGTTCAACTAGCATCTAAGGCACTCCCCAATGAACATTAAATGACTAGACTAAAGCAATCATATTGGCCGGACTTGCTACACCTCCATGGACATTCAACGGGCAAGAAGACAAGAAGAACGTCCAGCGCTTTTGCTCCTGGCACCACTTGGACAGATCTTCAAGCCAAAGCAGCTCCGCAATAGGACATCCCCAACCAGCAATCAGCACCTCGTGGTAAAAGAAGCCGGCACTCTCATCAACTGGGAAAGCCTCCCACGCAGGGGCATCACCCCCCACTGCCGCAAACTGGTTGTCCCAAAGCCATTGAAGCAACCTCACATCCTGATTTACCCCGCAAGATGCCGGCGGCCAAGCTTCCCCGACCTCCCGCTCTTCCTCCTCGGCGAGCTCGTAGTATCGCGCCGAAAATCCGGTCCTAATGAGGAGAACGTCGCCAGCCTTGGGCTCGAGATCAGGCGACATCTTTTGTTGCCACTCAAGACATGCCATCAGGTCTTCAAATTGGATGTTGTGGGGACGTGCAGCGTCGTACTTCTTGCTCGTAGCCTCTGCATAAGCCCAATAGTCGATCAATATCGCTCGACCAGCAATGCATCCTGCCTTATGCCACGACTGAATTCCCAACTTCCCCTCCGGTTGGTGGAGAATTTCATCTCTAGTTGTGCCGTTGTAAAACAGTTGCTCTTTTTGATAAGCGAAGTGACGCAAGCCATCCCATTGAGTACTCTTTTGCGTATTGAAAGTGATCTATTCGCCAGCTGTCAGAAATCCAGACTCAAGCCTATTGGTGTTGGTTCGAGACTCACTATGTCGTCCAGTACACACCCCGGGCCAGTAATAGTATGAACAAAGTCATCTTTGTGCCTAAGGAATCCGGGAGTTTTTGGATAGCTCAAACCCCAGCTAATGAACACTGTAAGAATGGGAATTGACCACTTTAACTGGGGCGCGGGCATACTTGAGGCTGAAGCGCTTTCCCTCCCGAATTTCGGACGCTGCATCTCGAACAATCGCAGGTGATAACAAGTTCTATTACCACTTGTAAATAATTATACCGATAATGGGCGTTCAAATAGTCACCAAAGTTCCCAGCTGGTCGTCTTTCCCCCATAGACCCCAAGCCGAGTATGGGGGATCATCTTTTCGCAGCGGCAGATTGCCAAAGGCTGGTCGGACAACGCGGGACGAATCTGATTCCATTTTTCTCAAAGACTTCAAGAGTATAACTTATCTCACGTCATTATCTCGCAGCCTTCCGTGATATATAAGGTTCTCTCCGGAAATACCGTCCCCGCCGGACGCTACTTTCGGAGCATCGGATGCAGGCACCGAGCTAAGAGCTGTCTGTTCCGGGTATTCAACAATGCCCCGTAGCTTTCCCTGGCTAGCGCCGGGCCAGTCATTTTATACAATTTACAGAGCCCATAACTCGTAATTGATAGCATTGGCCATTTTCAACGAGGCCCGCATCATATGAGAGCATCATCTATTTTTCAGCCTCTTCCCTCCGCCTTCTACTTCCGTGGTTATTCACCAGTGACAAATGAAATGCTCCTAAGCTCAACAACAGACACTACACTCAATTGGATATGTCAGTTCTAAGTGACTCTTCACCAACAACAAGCCCACCTGTCTACGACACGGCATCTGAGCGGGCGAAATCGGACGATGAATCGACGCCAATCCAACCAAACGCCTCGCACACAAGGCGACGAAGGCAAAGAAGCGATTATCCTGCATGCGAAGTTTGTCGAAAACGGAAAGTGAGGTGCATCCAGACCACACCTGGTGACCAGTGTGTCAATTGTCAACTCTTCAAGGATGAATGCAACATTCCGACTGGTAAAAGGCGACTAAGGCCAAGACCTCCTACTTCAATCAACCCAAACGTTAGAGCGGGAACCATTTTACGCCGATTAATTGAGCGACCGAGAAAAGGCGGTCCCTCATGGAATAATCGACACACAACGACCCTCGCGCCTCTATCTATGCCTGAATCGACCCCAGATTGCTCTTGTGGAGTGGGCTCTAATCATCAGCGGCCATGTTGGTGTGAGGATATAGGAATCGAGGTCGAAGGATCCACAAGCGGCTTTGGTTCAGATATAGAGCCTACGGCCATTGGAGAGGATTGCCACCAGTCTTCCACCATGATTCAGTCCACCCATACAGCGCCCATAAGGCTATTGTCACTCCTGGAATCGTGGGATGATATTGGTACTCTAAATATTGCATAATTATCATAGTTAATTGCTTTTCAGAATATAATATAGCGTATCTCTTGTTTAAAATTGATTGCTGGGTGCATAACTACCACGGATACTACGTGTGAACTCCTTTCGGCGCGGTCTGATAAGAAGGATAAATTCTTCATGTATTCGTGCCATCATGACATGTGACTATAATTCTAGATTATCCTGCTACCTTTACATCCCTTCCGCAGTTTTATTGGACGTATTTTGCCACAGTGTCAATATGTATTCCCTCGTGCACTGAAGCGTAGCGCCAAGTGGCTCCAAGTGGCGCCAAGCGGGTCCCGTGCCTGATCCGCCACACGGAAATCCGCAACCATCTCGGAATAATATACGGGCAGAATTCCGCAATATCGGCCTTTCTCTAACGGAGAAGGCCTGTGACCTCACGATTTCTCGGTCAACATCGTGAATATCTTTCGATTTTCTACCAAAGTCGGCTCATATTGAATAGCTGGCCACGCTTAAAATACTGTCACATAGCGCAGTAAAGTTGTCCACGCTTAACTGACACAGTCAATCATTCTACCAATCCACCATCATACCAATTGCATATTCACAACATAAAACTATGTCTTCTAAGTTTCAGCTCGATGTTATCATCGTAGGAGCGGGGATTGGTGGGCTAGGAGCCGCACTCGCCGTCACAAAAGCAGGACATCGCGCGACGGTGCTAGAACAAGCAACCGACTTCGTCGAGGTGAGACTCAAGCACTTTTAAACCAAACAATGACTAATTTCTCCAGATTGGTGCTGGCATTCAAGTTCCTCCAAACGCAGCCAGAGAACTGATAAGATGGGGCATGGGCGACCGGATGGATGCCATCAGCTCCAAGCCTTCACGTATTAACTACCGATCTTGGATCACCGGAGCACCAGAGGGATTCACGGACTTGTCAAGGCATCGCGAAAAATATGGCGCCCCATACTGGCAGGTCTACAGACCCGATTATCACACGGTACTTCTGGACGCCGCAACGGCAGCGGGCGCAAAGGTCCGCAAGGGCCAGACGGTTGTCCGATACAACCCTGACGAGGCTTCTGTTGTCCTAGAATCCGGAGAGGTCATCCGTGGCGATCTCGTTATCGCCGCTGACGGCGTCAAGAGCATCGGCAGACGAGCAGCGGGACTCGGCACTGAGCCGCACGAGACTGGCGACACCTGCTTTCGCGTCGTAATCCCCCGGGAGTGCCTCACAGACGACCCTGAGCTGGCGCCATTGAGCCAAGACCCAAACTTTGAGCAGTTTTTGGGCCCTGATCATCACATTATTGGGTAAGTCTCACTTCTATACTTGTTCTAAAATGAACAAACCGACTCACCCTGAGATTAGCTACAATATGCAGAAAGAAAAGACGTTCAACTTGCTAATGGTCATTCCTGATGATCGCAAGATGAAGGGATACAAGGCTCCGGCTAATGCTTCCGAGGTGCGGAATGCCTATAAAGGCTGGTCGCCCATGTAAGTCGTTCTCGCCATCCTTCGTCCTACAAACGCTGAACTTCCATAGGATCCAAAAGCTGCTATCATTTTTGCCTGAAGAAGTTGAGAAGTGGCGGTTGACAGACCTCCCCGCCATGACCAACTGGGTTCATCCGAGCAACAAAATGCTCCTCATTGGCGACGCTGTTCACGCGACGCTGCCGTACCTGGCCCAAGGCGCTGCTATGGCAATTGAAGATGCCGCCTTCTTGGAAGAAACATTTTCTCACCTACACTCGAAAGATGACCTGCCAAAGCTTCTACAGTTCTTCTATCGGGGAAGATTGGATCGCGTACATGCAATCCAGCGGGGCAGTTTCACCAACCGATTCTTCATCCACATGAAGGAGGAGGAGCCACTAGCCATGAGGCGTGATGTCTTCAAGGCTGGAGATTACGCCAGCAGCCCGAATCTCATGGGCAACACAATCTTTCAAGATTGGCTATATGGGTATGACGCAACTTCTGATGCTGCCCTGAAGTGGGAGAAGGAAAATGGCGGAATCAGTGCACGCCTGTAACCAGCTTGTGTTGATGCCGCGTCACCGAGACTTTATTATGCCGATAGCTTAACACGACTGTCCCATTCATTTCTACGTCTACTTTTTCTTACTGCGTAACAAATATCAGCCTTAGTTATCAGCTCGTTCCTTGACCTATCGTCGTCCGGCAATCATTAACACGTGACTAAAAGCAGGTTAAATTTGCACGGGCCGGTCTTGCTGCCTAGCCGCACCACAAACAAAACAGTTGATGTCATTTCCCCTTGGCATCGGAAATTAATCTCGCCATCAACATCAATCTTTTACATCAAAATGGTGGCCTTCAACATCATTTATACCATTTTTCTCTTCTGGGCGACTCTTGTGGCTGCGACCGGTCGTCGGAGACCATTGCAACCACTCGCAACGGCTCCCATAGTGGGCAAGTCCACTGCACAAGGCTGCTTCGGATCGCTCTCGGATACTGTGGGCAATGTTTTGACATCCAAATGGGCTTCTCCAGGCTTGTGCCATCAGCATTGCACACGTGAGGGATTTCCTGTCATGATGTTGCAGAAGCAGCTCTGTTATTGTGCCTGCACTTACCCATCCCGTCTCTCACTGGTTGCTGACGATCATTGCAACATTCCGTGTCCCGGCTATTCTCTTGAAGCGTGTGGCGGTCCAGAGACCTATAGCGTTTTTAATACAGGCCAAGACGAAAATTTGGAGTGTAATAATGACGCCGACAAATCTCCTCCAAAATCTTCTTCAGTCTTGACAAGTATCAACGACGCTGCCCTCAAGTTCGCTGAAACAGTCGGGGGCTTCTTCAGCAAGTTTATTGGGCATTCAGGATCGGACCATACGGAACAGTCGCACGAGGAAAAGGATGGCTCGCAGAAAGTGATAGATCTAGAGGCGCAGAAAGGCATGAACCATCTCACGGCCTACACGATGATTCAAATCGACTCACAGCTCAGTTTGAAGCGGCTTCAGCTCTAGCTCACGCACAACACATTGAACGCTTCAATAAGAGATGAGATAGCACAATAGACTGATGTGTGAACCCTGCCAAGAAGTAATTTTGAAGAGCGAAAACTTGATATTTGGTTAGGTAAATGTCGAACGGTAGAGTAGAGCACCCGCATTGCGCTCTGTCTAGACACAACGCATTGTCATTCCAACTAGAGCCTTTAAAGAACCGACTTGATTTTGATAGTTTTTCGAGCATATGGGTGCCCGCCTTTGATGACAAGGTGGTCAATATCCGCAGTATTGAGAAAATCGGGGCTGGCATCCCTCATCAGATCCTTGATTCCGCAAAGACGCATAGCGGTTTCAATTTCGTCTTGGACGACTACCACTTGTGTTAGCTTCCATTTTACGGTGTCGCATATTATTAACTTACTGTTGATTGCATGCTTCACGCCTTCAGTGCCATAGTTGACGGCGTAGAATAGTGGCCTACCAAGGCCTACTGCGGATGCACCCAGACAGATTGCCTTGACCACATCGGAGCCTCTTCGACAGCCACCATCAATGAGCACATCCATAAATGCAAAAGCTTCAGGGAAGTTCATGTGCATTTCTAAAAGGAGTAGAATAGCAGGCGGTGCATTATCGGCCGCTCGGCCTCCGTGGTTGCTCAGTACTATTCCCTGGCAGCCATATTGCATAGCCAGCTTTGCATCTTCCCAGCGCTGAATGCCTTTGACGACGATGGGCAAGCTTGTAATTGTTCGCAACCAAGCAAGATCGTCCCAATTAAAAGACGGGTCAATAAAGGACGCGGCCTGGCGTGCGATACCAGCACCTTTCCAGTCTTTCTTGAGGGTCGGCTGGCCCTTG
Source organism: Cylindrodendrum hubeiense (assembly GCA_014621425.1). Lineage (NCBI taxonomy): Eukaryota > Fungi > Ascomycota > Sordariomycetes > Hypocreales > Nectriaceae > Cylindrodendrum > Cylindrodendrum hubeiense. The sequence goes on from JAANBB010000032.1 coordinate 184,240, forward strand.
TTTGAGTTTTGGACGAACTGCTCAGGTTTGGCTCGCTCGTCATCCTCACGTTTTGAGATGACGGGCGAGTCTGCCGTAACAAAAATGGCCTTGATCTTGTCCGATTGTGTGACCATTCTCAGCAGTCCCTCGCACCTTGCCCGATCTTTGAGGATGTACAGCTGAAAGAAAGCATGCTGAGGCGTGGCGTCGATGACTTCTTGGTGCGGGTAAGCCGAGGGCGTGGCAATGCACTGTATGACACCGGATTCTGCTGCGCCATGGGCTAATGCTAATTCTCCTTCCACGCCGGCGCTCCTTACCCCTCCCATAGGCGTAACGTAGATAGAGAAGTCAAGATCACATCCAAATAGTCTTGTTTTGGTGTTGAGGGTGGCAACGTTACGCATGACGGCCGGTCGGAACCAGATCCGCTGCAAAAAGGCCGTATTTGCATCACGGGTGATGCAATCGTTGGAGCCTGAGCTGATGTAGGCCCAAGCCTTCTTGGTGAGCGTTTTTTCAGCGGCATGCTCGAAATCATAAAGATTAATGAGGCTGCCCAATGGAGGCTTCGTGTCGGCATAATTGGATGCATCGATCGGGAGGGCCGTGTCGCTGGGGGTCGCCGGTAGATCCGCCTTGTTAGGATGGCCAGCATCGCTGGGATTCGCAGATGCATCAGCAGTGGTTTGCGGGTCGGCTTCCTTCTCTTTCTCTGAGACAAAAGCAGGGTCAAGATCTCCAATGTGGTGTTTCTCATCAAGAGATTTCCGTATCAAGGACGGAGCGTGTACGGCGTTGGACTCATCCGATGCGTCTCGTCCAGCGTACCGATATATAACTAAATTCATGGTTAGAGATTACGGAAGCTATTAAACGCCCCAATCACTTAACTCACTATCAGGGCCACCCGGGTGCACCGGCGCAAAATCCGTCATGTCGTAGACTGCTCCGTTCACGACGAGCCAAAGATCGTCGGGCTTGTTGTGTTGAGACACGTCGCTTAGGGTAAGCGTCTTGGACATTCTTGTTTCAGTCCCAACATAGAATTACACACAACAGAGATGAAAGGTAGCAGTAATGTGGGCTCGGTCGAAGTAATATCTCTGTGATGGGCACATTATCTCTGGCCTTCGTGGGTGGACCAGGGTGGTGGTACCACTGTTGTCCGCTCACAGAGAATGGGCCAGTTTAGATGGATCCCATTTAACCAAGCTCTACTCAAACACCAATCGTGGTATTTTCAACAAATCATTTACAAGCACACTACCAATTTATGACTTGGTTTGATCGTGCAGTACTGTAGGTTCACAATCTTGTGCATCGGCAAGTTCCGAGACAATCGGGTTTGTCTTCACCTTTGAACCCAAACAGAATTTGGGAGTCTCTCTCGATTAATTATACATCATAGGCTCTATTAAAGTTCATCCCAATCCCGACCCGACCATTTAGCTAGATTAAAGGTGCTACCAGAAGGCTATGAACCACCACAAAAGATGCAAAGTGGCGAAACCACTTCGTAAAGATTCGTTCTGTGGTGATACTTCTTCTCTCTCTGTGTGAGTATGTGAATCCTATGCTACAGTCCTGAAGTCACAAGGATTCTCCTTATCCTTGCTAAGATGTACCATGCGTTTGAGATCGGGTTTTAGCACCTTCATCGTGATTTGACACATCCAGACGTAGTGTGGGCTGTGTATAGGGTAGCTAGAACTGTCACCGAGATCTTCCCACACCACTTTACAGATGGTCTATCACGACCACGCTATGACATGCACACAGCCAGAATGAATGTGACATCACCTGAACCACGTGAACCTGACATGGGGCTCTATTAGATCGCGTAGGTGGGTGCTTTTGCAGTTGTCGGTGATTGACGGAGTTGTTGACTTGCGGGGCGACAACGAAGCTTCAAATGTATCGCATTATCATCCCGTCTGGGTCGCCTCTGACGCCGAAATGCGACGCAAGGGAGAGGGATAGATGGCTAGTGGTTTCGTCCAACTTCGCTAGGCCTTCTATTCGGCGTCTCGTGCGTCTTGTCGCCCTGGACCAAGTGCCCGACGGCGCAGTCCTGGCGCGTCCTGACTATCTATGAGCACTCGGTAGATTGTCTCAGCCCTGGAAGAAAGCAGCAGCGAATGCCCTCCTCAGCCGCAGACCCGGTGTGGCTGGCATCGGTCTCTCTTTTCGGAGTAGGCCCATCTTATCATGCTCACGCAGGGGTTATCCAAGACTCTGAATGGCTGCATTTCCACTCCTTGCCCACGTGCTCCTCTAGACCGGGCGCGACAATACGCGCTCGCAGTATGAATCCCAATACGGATTAGCGGCTGTTGCTCCCGCCTTGGAGGGCTGATCATCCGTATCTCGTATTGTGTTTCGCGGAAGGGCATATAATGGCCAAACACAGCTCATCAAATGTTGGATTTTGTCGTGATATACGCAAGATACTCTCCTTTGATTGTTCATTATGGCCAACTCCAGCGTTGAGCTGATGCTCATCTCAGATAAAAAACCACAACACCCTCTCTTCCCTTACCTCCCACCCCCAACAAAGACTCTGCGCACGTATCGTCGCGCCATCTTAGGCCGGAAACACCTCTTTGCCGAGTCAGATTCTGGGCTTGCGCAGTACTTTGTCAAGAATCCTATCCCAAACAAGCATGCCGACAAGTGGAAGCCCGTCTTCTACCGTGGTGATAATCCCAAGTACACCCCGACGACAAAGGCCATCGGCCGCGCGCGTCGCACGGGCTTCTGGGACTCATTCAGAATAGAGCTTGGGGATGGTGTTGAGGAGGTGCTGCAGAACAAGAGGAGAATTCGAGAGCGGAAGTGGTATAAGACGAAGCAGAAATTTCGAAAATGGTTCTGCATGGAGCCGACGCCACCAAAGAAGCCACTCGAGGATACTCAAGAAGTTAAGGGCCTTGTCATGCCCATGAGGATGCGAAGGGTCGATTTCATGACCAGGCGTCTTGAGTGGAAAATGGGCGGAGAGACGTATACCTGGACCGGGACGCGGAGGTTTCTCCCAAACTGGTCGAAGCGGTGGAAGGGAGTGTCGCATGATCTCAAGGTAGCTCCCCCGTCCTATTTATCACCTCAACATCAAAGCTGACTAGATATTATAGCTCGTCAATTCTGACAAAGTCGTCATTGCTACCTTCGAGAAAGAGCGCTGGGCCTCGTTTAAGAAAGCCCAAAAAACACCAGAAGACTCTGCAAACAAGAAGAGATCACATATTGGCACGATCAGCATCTACCCCTCAGCATTCCCAAGCAATTCTTCTTGTATTAATCACGCCAAGGAGACGGAAGAGCAATATAGACTCGATCCGACCAAGAAGCCCAAGCCCAAGAAGCACACGAAATACATCAATTTTGACGGCCCACACTCAGGCGAGCTCACTGAGGAAATGATTGTCTTTTCATGTTGGATGGCAATCGAGGCTGAGCATCGACTTCGCTACAAGATTTTGGATGTGCTGCATGAAGTGGCTGAAATAGTTGGCGGATAGTCTTGCCAATCAGCATGGACGGCTTGGCGCCATGAAGATGCCTTAATGTTGTGTTGCGGAACTTCCTAACTTCTATCCATGTTTGGAACCTACTCCTTCTAGTACACCGGTAACTCTCCTATGTATGTGATTTGGTGACTTTAACGGTGGCCTGAACGGGTTGACCGCATGGTACTCGCAAAGAAATGATTGCGGTTTGGATGATTCGGCTGTCGGTATACCCAGGTGGTGCAATATTTCTTTTTAATTTCTTAGACCTTTTCAGTTCATCAAGTTGTACGTTTCTAGGAAATCCCCGCGTATATGACTTCTGTTTTCTTCCCGGACTTCAATCATCCTGGCTCTGTCCTGTGAAAGCCGGCAATCGCTGGGAGACCTGCTCCCATGACTCGCTACCATCGACGAGACTACACACGGCTTGAATGATCTCGTCCTCTGATGATCGCACTTGAGAAGTCGAGTCTCTTTCCCGTAGCGTAATCGACCCATCACTCACAGTATCGAAATCGATCGTAATGCCAAGCGGAGTTCCGAGCTCATCATTTCTCGCATATCGTTTGCCGATAGATGACGATGACGCATCCACATTGTTGGAGATTCTGAGCTTGCGAAGCCGGGCTGCAAGCTTCTTGACCACTGGCTGGAGAGAAGCATTGTTAGATAGAGGCACGATAAGCACCTTGGTGGGAGCTACAGAAATGGGTATCGAGAGGACCTGGACTGGTTAGCACTTTTCCATAAAAAGTAGGTCGTGAGGGCTTCTTACTCCTCTCGCAACATCCTTTGGTCGATACCAGTATACATGCTCTAAGAGGCTGTATAAGATGCGCCCGATGCCGAAAGACGGTTCGATGACATTTGGCGTATACTCACGCAACCTCTCAATGCGGGTTACTTTCTTGATGGCACAGATATCACCAGAAAGCTCCACTGAGGTTTCCCCATTGGTGAGCTCCTCGGTTGGAACCGTGATGACGGCCTTCTCAGTTAGTTCGGCACCTAGGTTCTCCAGCGTTTCTTGCTCCAAAGATGCCATGGCGTCTTCGACCTTTTTGGCATCCTTCTTGAATCGAGGGCCTAGGAGCTTCTTATCCAGAGTCGCTTGCCATTCTTCCACCTCAATGGGCTCTGCTAGGGGCTCTTTTACAACAAGCGCTGTACCAGTCTGTTTCGAGTGAACCGAGAGATCGTAGGCGCTTCGGTCTGCACAGCCAACGCACTCGATCCAGCCATAGCTTGTGAGAAGCTCTGCATCCCAACAGTCAACTGCGTAGTGGGCCATCTCGTTGTCAAGATGTTGCCGAAATCGGAGTTTGCTCTTGTCAACACCAATATTCAAGAGGAAGAGATATACCCGCGCAAGGAAATAGCCGAGAGTTTCGTTCTCAACGAGGCCCATTTGGACAGCCTCGCTGATTGACATGATGGCGATGTCAGTTTTGCCGGACAGTTGGGTGCCCTTATCCAGGAGCGGTAGGTTTATCTGTTCAACCTCGGAAAAGCGTTCGTGAGATTTGGAAGTCGCCGGGTCCACGTAGTGTTCAATCTCGGCCATGAGAAACTCTCTGACTCGGAGTAGTCCAGACCGGGGCGAAATCTCGTTGCGATATGACTTTCCAATACTTGCAGATGCAAACGGCATGGTGCCCTGACCGAACTCAAGGAGTCTCCGGAAGTTGAGGAACTGGCCCTGCGCCGTCTCAGGTCTGAGGTAAACCGGGGCCGCAGCGCTAGGACCGATGGTGGATTTGAACATGAGATTGAAGGGGATTGGTGGGAGCACCTCGCCATTGCCGTTAGGGTTGCGAATGTCGTGTTCTTTGATGAGTTCACCGAGAGCAGGGCCATCGTAGTTGTCGATCTGACAGGTGTATTATTAACAGCTGTGTTTTGACGATCGATCAGAGGGCTTACCTTTGCGAGAATTTCTCCATATTCATTCGCCGTGTCATCATCCAGTCCTCCAGCTTTCTGTTCGCCGTCTGTGGCGCGGTGTTTCGCCAGTCTCGCCTCCAGCACCGACTCTATCAGGTGGTCGGCGCGGAGGTATTCGCCCTTGACGGGATCCTTGCTCATCCAGTCGGCAAACTTGTCGACGTGGCCGCTCGTCTTCAAAACCACCTCCGGGGTGATGACGGTGCAGTCCAGTTCCATCATGTTCTCCTCAATGACGAAGTGATTTCGCCACTCATTGACGATGTTCGCCTGGAGCGCGCAGCCAGGCGGGCCGTAGTCGTAGAGACCACGGTTATCAGCCATGGCGTTGGCCGATGTGCGATAAATCTCGAAGGCCTCGGCGAAGAAGAAACGCCGCTTGAGTAAAGACTCGAATCTCAGGCGGCTGAAGGCCTTGCCCGTCATATCCGTCAATTCAGCCATAGTTTGGATGATGAGATGTCAAGTGCGTTGCTCCAAGAATCCAACATTCCAATGTGACATTTGTAGCGGGGGACTTCAGTCACTAACCCAAACCATACTGGCTGGTTTGGGATGGTGTGACACCCCCGCTATGTAGCACACCACCTTCTGAGTCAGGCCTGAATCAGGCCGTGGCAATACGGCGAGTCCCAGGCGCAGAGTTAATGGACATGTGCTCGGCGAACTGGGCGAACTGGGGCGAATTTTAGTGTTGGCTCTCCACTCATCATTGCGTGTCCTTGAGCCGATTTGCACACCGTTTCAATCGATGTTGTAAATAAAAAAGTCATTAATCCTGTCCCGTTTATTCTGGTACATTCAGTATTTAATTACGCGCTGCGTCATCGGGAGTGCGCATTCCACTTTTGGTGGTCTGTTTGGATGCGATATGTTACGTGAAACGAGAACTGCTGAATTCCATACCCGCCCACATCTACAATACTCATCAATCATGTGCATTATCTTGATAATACTCCGCACTTGTACATGTTCATCTCGTTCCTGAATTAGCATCGTTCTTACGATACTGCTTCCTATTGCCACTGTTGAGGTGGATTTTCAGAGATCCAAATACAGTCAGCTGCGGGAACCAGTTGGCACTCGCACCGGCCCCAGCCGACACCACTGGGTTGTCATTCCCTACCCCTTCATCCGATGAGCCGCAAATATAATATCGTCCAAAAATAAACACGTATCATTAAACCTCTTGCAGCACACGAATCGCGTCGGGATTCGTTGCCGCCTTTGCCGGGTTATGTCTACCACAGTCATCATTTGCCATTTGAGCCTTCAGAATGACGGTCAGCAGGGGCTTATGCCTTAAATTTCCTTTCTTTTTTTCCCCTCAGCAAAGATGCAGGCATCTGGCGTGCAGGTACAATGTTGGCATCTAGGTTGATCATTGAGTAAATTATATGTTTTCAATGTCACGATTCACTTCGCACAGATTGCCTAATTCGGATTTCTTAAACCGTGCTCCCTCAATCTGCCTTGGACCATTGCGTGTCACAACGCAAGTCTCCGTTGACGCGTGAGCTTTGGTCTGAGCGTCTTGTTTCAGCTCCACATCTACCGAATTTGGTTACTCGTCATAACGGTGCCCTTCACTGATTGGACAATGAGCTACAAAACCGGAGAGTACATGGTTAAGGGCTTCTCACGTTCAGATCCTTCTGGTCAACTGCCGTTTCACGTCAAGTAGTCTAGCGTTGTCTGTGCTGGCCATTATTTCCTTCTTCAGCCCGCTTGAATCTTTTGTCAGGGATGATCGATGTTGGACCAAGGCAGATACTCTGCACAACTAAGTGGCTACCGATGAATTTTTTGAAATAATTCGGGTTATCAGCCTCATGTGGTGGAGTTGATGCAAGTTGAGACTCTCTGCTCTTGCGGTAGATTACAAGGCTTTTCAATGGAGAGCATGCATTATTTCGGCTGAAGCTGTAGGCAGGCTTCCATGTCATGCAATAACGTATCCGATTGTATATATCGAAGAAGTTTTCCCATCATTCTCAGAACAGACAACTCACTTCAACTACGGAACGTTGACTTACCACTGCCAAAGCCATGGCACGTCTCTCACTACTCCACTTATTGACCCTCGCGTCGTCTATCCACGCCAGTCCTATCCTTCACCAGAATCCTTGTCGGGTCGCCAATTACACCAACGTCAGCGGCGCATCAACCGTTGTTGGGACAAAGGGCCACACCTCTGTGACCTTCGCCTACGGCATCTCTGAAAGGTCGACTCCTGGTACATTTTTGTCTGCTGAAACAACCGATGCATTGAACTCCCAGTTATCCGGCTCTCAAACACCCACGACAAAATGGGCCTCCACGGCGACCTCTTTAAACAGCGATGCTGCTGCTGCAGATGGCACAACTCAAGTTTCTATGGACTCTGAGTCCAACGGTTCTACACCAGGCGGCTCATTCTCATCCGCAACAAGTGTTCTAGAAGGCACTGGAATTAGAAGCTCGGGATGGGTGACAGAAACCACCACTCCATCAGCCGACGAGACAGAAACTAAATGGGTGGCCACTACCCCATCGGTCAATTCCAGTGAAGCTTCCACTGGCACTCCAAGCGGGGCTGAGATTCAGACCGAATCCATCAACTCTGGGGATGAGACGGTCATAAGTACCAGCAACACGGATGAGACCCCAACCAGTAAGCTTGGCAGCAACTCGGCCCAGACTACTACCAGTATCAATAATACCGATGAATCTGGTGATAACAACTCAGTCCAAACTACCACCAGCATCAGCAAGACAGATGAGACGACAAGTAACCTGGGAAGCGACTCGGGCCAGACAGCTACTGGAATCGACAATCCTGATGAAACCGGGATCAGCGCCAGCAACCCTGATGATACCACTGCTGGTAACTCAGGAAGCAACCCCGGGGAGACCAATTCGGGGTCCGCTAGCATCACCACAGCATTCTCATCAACAGCCACGGGAGGCACGGATGACAACAACTCGGGCCAGACAACCACTGGAATTGACAATCCTGGTGAAACTGATATCAGCGCCAGCAACCCAGATGGTACCACCGCCGGTACCTCAGGAAGCAGCCCCGAAGAAACCAACTCGGGATCCGCTAGTATTACCGGAGCAGTCTCCTCAACGGCCACGGGAGACTCGGATGTTTTTCTAATTTACGTCCCGCCTACGGGAACAATTACTGGCGCAGAAGCGACCGCGGCGGCCTTTGACTTGGCGCCTCTCCTCCTTGCCATTGCAGCCAATCAAGCCATGATGCAGAATGCAGCCCAGATGCAAGCGTATATCGATGCTGTCAAAGAAGCCAATGCCGACATTCTGGTTCTGTGGAACAGCTTTGATGATCAACCCTCGTCTCCCGACGCGTGCTCTGATTCTGTTCTCAAGCGGAGGAGTCTCCTCTCAGACGTCCTCGATGACCTCGACACTGCAGCTGAACTTATTGGCTGCTCCAAATACGTCATGGCCAACCTCTTAATTGCTGTGCAGGAGTCAAGCCCTTCAGCTACTGCAATTGCAACTTACGCTGCGATGATTGAAGACATTGCCACCAAGCTTGAAGAGGAAGAGTCTTCCTCTACTTCGACAGCGTCAACAACAACAGAAACGGCCACTTCAACCACTTCCGAGGAACTTATCTGCGATGCTGAGTGCACCGCTTGTGTTTCTGATTACGTAGCAAAGAAGCGAAAGCGCGACGCGTTTACAACAGCGACTGCTCTACCATTGCACCAAAGAAGTCTGGAATATGTTGATAATGAAGACTGGGAGGGCCAAGAAGATGATTACTTCATGGAGCAAGTGAATGATTTCGAAGGCATCGAAGTGATGAATTGGAACTACATCGCATTCGACGCTGCTTCGGATCAGGGTCAATGGGATGATACCCCGTCACGAAATTTATTGGCAGGCCTTTTTGGGTAAGTGATACGGATGCCTTAATGCATTCCAGATTATTAGGTGCTGACTGACATATAGCTGCACTGCTATTTCCATTGTTTCTGAGAAGGGATATTGGCTTGCCCATTTTGTTAGTCATTCACCCATCCCCTATGGTATCTCTGCGTGCTGTGTTACGCATCTGATGACACTCGCACATACTAACATCTGGAATATAGATGGAACCCGGGTTCCGGTCTGAGTCCGACGCGCAGATCTCGCGATGGACCGATCGAATTATCGGTGCATTCGACTCGACAAGCTCTTTCTCTGCAAAATTGACGAACCCAAACACCCTTACTGGGTCTGACGGATATCTCAATGCAGCTAGCAACCCCCAAATTTATGTCTCCACGCCGAGGACTTCAGAATCAACCTCAAGCAACCCCACGCTGATGTACCAGGACAAGGTTGATGAGTTGTTGGCGTTGTTGACCGGTGATGATGCTCAATTTAGTGGCGTATCAGTGACCACGCAGACGTATGATGTCATGAACCCATTCACCGAAGAGGGCGGTAGCAGGCACGCCTCTAGCCCAAGAGGCAAAGTACTTATCGAGTATGACAACAATCAGCTCAACGAAGACGGTAGCGCGCCGGCTACTCAGCAAAGTATGTATCGTATATGGGCTGAGACAATTGCTTGGAGCCATATTTGGGCTGAGTCGATGACGGCTACAACTTCTACCGTGATCTCCACATCAATCAGCACGGAAGTCACGACAACAGAAGCTGTCAGCACAACAGCTGTCAGCACAACAAGCGTGACAAGTACGACTGAAGCGGCCGCCACTAACACGGCCTGGGAATATACGGATGAGTGCGCGGATCCTTCCATCTTGAACCACACATCGTTCACCCTCGCCCAGGCGCAAGAAGCCATCACCGACTTCTGCAGTCATACCATTGATCTTGGTACCGCATACGATTACGTTTCCAAGATGTACAAGACAGATGGCGTCACACTGATGCTGTCCACTCGGTGGGATAATACCGATTGGGATGGCAAATGCACCGTGGCCGACAAAAGCCTGGCCTCAACCGTTGCCCAGAGCGACTGCGAGACGCAGTTCTTGGCTGCTGTGAACGACTGCAACACGGACACAGTGCTATCGAAATACGGCGTTTCCCTGAGGGTGTGGAACAGTGGGATTGGGTGTATCGACTTTTTTATCAATGGGCTTCCGGCAGATTATGAATGCAGTAATCAAGTGACGGTACAATGCCGTGAAGGTGGTACACATCTTGATTAGGGTAGAAGAATACCGCTCTTGATATCTAGCAGTTTATTCAAGACGTCTCTTCACTAGGCTTAAGAACTGCAAATTTGATCCCACGCGACATAACAACAACCCATCCCGCAACCATCGCCCAACTTTAACTCCGAACCCTTCCGAAATATTTTTGATACAAAGATAGCTCTAGACTAGGATCATTAACATCAACTGCCTCAATGGCCGCATATGACTCTAGGTCACATTTTGCTCGTAGTCGTCTTTTGGTAGATGGTCCTTCGTTAGAAGCGTCAACCATACGACGATAGTCAGGAAGCGGGACCCAATCAATTTCTTTCAGTACCGGGGGTTGATATGTGAACTTCAGATCGTCAGGCTGCTGACTTTTTGCCTTCTTGTCCTCAGATGACTGAGATTCCAACTTTGTATCCCGGAGAAGGAACGCGGCGTCTGTATATTCGTGATCGAGGTTTATCATCATTTCTGGTGCTCCCTGGATCGCCGTCGCGTTGCTTTCGACTGACTCAATAACGTCACTAAGGGCGAGACCACCCTCTGGGAGCAGCTCTTCTCCGTCAATCAGCCAGTATTTGAGCATCAATTTCTTCCACTCCTTAGAGGTGGAGCTTCCGGGTACAGGAACATCATCCAGCCCGTCTCTGCCGATCTCTAGCACTGGGATTTTGGCTTCCTTCATCATGGCCTGATATATGGATTTGTGCAGGTCGACTTGATCTGGATAGCTTTCAATGATCGTAAAGAGCCATGTGCTGACCTTGGCCGTGTTTTGACTCACCGCTGAGGCGCATAATTATGCATCACGTGAAATCATTCGTGCGATGATCAATAATTTGTGCGAAGAACAATACTCTTATACGTGACGGACGGGGTTCGGAGCCATGGTGGTCTTCGGCATGGACGAGGCGGAAATCCAATGCTAAGGATGAACGCAATAATCAGGGTGATGTGGTCGTAGTCCAACATGATGAAATTAATACCAAACTGGAAGAAGAGAAGACTTGGACTTCCTGGGTTCACGTACTCGTTGCACAGGATGTTTAATTACTGCAGGACGAACATAGTCCCGGACTCTGGGAAATGGACGGGGAAGCGAGCCTGCGATTGTTTTCACTGAGAAATCTCTCAATTAGAGAAGGATTTCTTTGGAGACCTTCTGATTCAGCTAGTGGAGTACAATTCGAGCGACGACATGAGTGCACGAGAGACATTGAGCCATGAGTGATTCAAATTGCAGCCAGTACAGACCTGGCTTTCTGATGATGGGATAATCCCGATTGAGGATTATTACTTGTAGTCAATTGCGCAACTTAATATTTTAGCTACATGGTCACCTCTTTTCTGTACAGGACCTTATCTTACAGTGGATAACCCCGGCTTGTAGCCCTCCTTGATGAACCTGTCAGCTTCATGAATGATCCACAAACTTTGGTCAACGCTTGGTGAGTCTGAGCCAACGTCGAGCCGTCGCCATTCTTGAAAAAGCTCTTTGAGATGGTTGCCCATCTTTAAAACTTTGGGATCTATGAGATTCTTCAATGTTGGCACCTGGCAGGCGGCAAGCAGGATCAACATGGCTCCAGACATGCTGGAAATCCTAGTTAGCAAATTGTATGCATCGCAGCTTCGGCTCAATACTCGAGAAAGCCATGGAGCTCAGAACATAGGATCAAGATGTGACTTACGAGAGCGAGCAAATCCACGTGTCTACTAGGATCGTGTGTGCGAATCCTCGTAAATTGAGGACATGCAGCATACAAGCGTCAATACAGGCCCTGCACTTAGATAGCGCGTCCTGACTAGGTGAAACAGCACTGATGCCATGACACCCTATTTGGCTTCCACTCAAAATCCACATAAGATATGGGCGGTAGATGACGCCTTGACAAGTCAAGTATCGCTGCCGCAGAAATCCACCTGCATCGGTCCGAGTGGGCGTTGTGTCGAGGCTGAACTCAAAGGCAACGGGTAGCACATCGCGCCATTCATCAAGCTGGTGATTCAATTCGGCGACGATCGGAGGGAATCGTGAAGTGTCAAGGGCGGCTCCAGTGCCGCGGGCGTAGAGCAGTTGATGGACGCGGTTCAAAAGGCGGCGCATGCTGATACAAGCCAGGAAATACAAGGCCGATTGCTCTTCCTGATCATTATTGGAATGTGTGTTATATGCCCCCGGCAGCGAGACAGAAGACTCGATGCGCGCAATGCCCGACGGAGGACAAGCGGACAGCTCGGCCACATAGTCGCTGTTTTTGGCATTAGCATCAACTTTGAAGTTCCATGACATTGTGAAATAAATACCTTTCAAGAATATAGCACGCCCAGAATATTCGTCTAACACGTTCTTGATCTTCGGGGGTGCCTCCATTAGGAGGATAAGAGAGGAGGAGAAGGCACTTGGCTGCCGTTGCGCTGAGAAACTCCCATGCTTGCAACGGCCGGACAAGAAACGCAAAGTACATTCTGAAGAGTTTGCACTGGTCAGTTCAAGTGCATCACATAATTTCGGGGTCCGACATAGCGACACTTACGCAGCGAAGAAGAGGCATTGTGCGGCTACCGAATTGGTATGCAAGTGGGCGACGTAGAGTTTCTTCAAGGCGCATTCGAAATATATGTCGCCCATCTTCCGCTTCATCAGTCGTCTCCGCGATTCGTCTTCGGTGAGAACTTCGCCGGGTCCAAGGCCTGCGATGGCCTGGCTTGCGCACCCCAGTGCCATGGTCAGAAGTGTGAGACATGCCTCGACGTTGTCTTCAGAGGGCACGCCAGCCTGTAGCGTCGCTCTAATACTCTGAAGCTGATCCTGGGACATGGTTGGATACCAAAAGTTGAGATTATTCTCGAAGGAGTCGAGGATGGAGTCGATGTCTTCGATGGTGACGTATGGATACATTGCGTTCGGTCTCACTGGGAGGATGCTTCGCGATTGCTCCAGGTGGAATATCGAAGTGTGGTCGGTGCGGAGGGATGAAAAGACGTCGAAATGAGGCCATTGAAGGATGGACTCGGTCGTCGAAGTGTGCATGGAGTCGAGAACGGCATTGTCAAAGCTGTAGCCGTTGCTTGGATGCGACTCGCTAAGCGCTTCTTGGATGATGCTTGGTCGGCGCGCATTTCCTTCATTGTGAGGCGATCCCGAAAAGGAGCTTCCGAATTGTGCATTGGGGGAGACGTAGGAGAGACGACGATCTGGTTGTGAACCAGTCGACTGCGCGATGGTGAGACATGGCCTCAAAGTGGCCGTCGCCGAAGACCGGAGCTGAGTACTCACAAGATTCGCATTTATTTCGTGGAGGAATTTCTCGACGCGCAGGATGCCCTCGAGGATGAGGTCATTCTTGCCCCTCCTGCGAATTGATTAATTAATTAATTAGATGTCCCGGGACTTTGGTCGAGGTGGAAAGTCAAGGCGGAAACGTACGAGTTGGACTCGGCACCATAAGTGCAATCCTGGTCGGCCGTAGCGCAGGTGGTACACGGGGTTCCTCCATCACATCTCACGACGCCAAGTCAGCGAGGAAACAAAGGCAGGCACCGCGAAGCAGGCACCGAGAAGCCGCCGACTGACCGTATCTTGCGAGCGCGACAGCTATCACACTACCGACCGTCAGAAACATGTCACGAGAGTCACGGGATGGCGGCGGGCTGCCGATCGACTCACTGCATGCGACGTGCGGAGCCGTTTCCTCGACGGCTCGCCCGAGGGCTGGTGGAAGTCGTCGCCCATGGCCTGCAACTATTGTTGGTCAATTGAAGCGCCGCGAGAGCTGCGAGAGCTGCAGGAGCTGCGAGAACGGCGGACCGAGGCGGACCGAAGGATGGAGGATCGCCAGC